>CM068361.1:5885145-6015145 GCA_034769755.1 Odontamblyopus lacepedii | reverse complement strand
GGACTAGACCAGGATTGAACCAGGACTGAACCAGGACTAAACTAGGACTAGACCAGGACTGAACCAGGACTGAACCAGGACTGAACAAGGAAAGAAACTGGCTAAAACTGAAACAAACCAGCACGAAACCAGGACTAAACCAGGAATAAACTAGGTCAAAATCAGGATTAAACCAGGACTAAACCGAGACTATAAACTGATCTATATGCATGAAAATAAACGTGCAAGACCATTAGGGCAAGATACAGGTCCCATCTGTGGAGAGGCGACCCCAGGCTGCACCTTCATCTGTAATGTGTGGATCTGGACGGACATCAGACGCTTACGATACTGGAAAAGTCTATAGGGCAGCATTGTGTCTGGGGTGTGTGCGGGTACTCCCTGGGCACGCTCAGTGGGGTGTGCGGGTACTCCCTGGGCACGCTCAGTGGGGTGTGTGCGGGTACTCCCTGGGCACGCTCAGTGGGGTGTGTGCGGGTACTCCCTGGGCACGCTCAGTGGGGTGTGTGTGTACTCCCTGGGCACGCTCAGTGGGGTGTGTGGGTACTCCCTGGGCACGCTCAGTGGGGTGTGTGGGTACTCCCTGGGCACGCTCAGTGGGGTGTGTGCGGGTACTCCCTGGGCACGCTCAGTGGGGTGTGTGTGTGTACTCCCTGGGCACGCTGAGTGGGGTGTGTGTGTACTCCCTGGGCACGCTCAGTGGGGTGTGTGTGTACTCCCTGGGCACGCTCAGTGGGGTGTGTGTGTGTACTCCCTGGGCACGCTCAGTGGGGTGTGTGCAGGTACTCTCTGGGCACGCTCAGTGGGGTGTGTGCGGGTACTCACTGTGAGAACTCGACGGTGTAGGAGTACCGGGCGGTAGGCTCGGGGACCCAGGTCAGCACTGTTTTGAAGTTCCTGGATCTCCACGTGACGTTCTGGGCCCGTGGGAACAAGGCTGCGGAGGAGACACAGGAGCTGAGCACAAGGAGGGAAACTAACAACAACTAGCATGCTAACGTGCGCTTCCTGATTATCGGACAATAAAACGCTCTGTGATTAGACGCAAACAGTGGATTTATTTTGACCTCAAGAGCTGTTTATTCAATACAGGTCTTTTAAGCTCCATTTGTAAATTCCCACCTAGGGTTACGAGAATTTCAAAATAAAAAAGTGCGACGTCCCCCTTTTTTTTTTTTTTGGTTGGTAATAATAAATAAGATAAAAATAAGAAAAACTGTTATGTAGAGACAACTCATGACTAATTTGTGAAACACTATAGTCACATTTTCTTTGTGTTTTGGTTGTTTTTAAGCAGATTTTTTTGTATTTTACCTAAAGAAATGACAATTTATGCCTCTCTTTACGATTGACATGGATCAGATTGGTCCAAAATAGGGACACCTGGGACATTTCTTATATAAAACTGGGACAAATCCGTGGTTTTGGATAAACCTGCTGGGACAGGGGACACAGAGCTCAAACCTGTGAGGTTACTGTACAATCCAGTCAAGTCAATAATAGCTCCAATGACTAAAGTTCTACACATTACTATGTCTGTGCAAATACGGTGTTAGTATTTCATGAAGAATTTAAAGCTCTTTCTTATACGACCTACATGAATAAAACAGTATGTGGAAATGATTAATAGAATTCCAGTAAGTCTAGTCCTTAGAATGTTACGATACATTCACATGATATTTAAGACACTTTCTTTAGACAATGGAATGTGATTTTCCACATTAAATGGTTGACCTTTCTTTTCTATTCCCATGTGCCCGTATATGTGTGTAACCCCTCAGTGGTCCAGGTCCAGATCCCACTGTGCTCCATGGGTGTACACTAGTCTATGTGCTCTTAAACTTGTTCTGATACAGCTCAAGATCATTCTAAAAACATTCAGAATAGGTTCATTTCTGTCCTGTCGATGGGATTTTTTGGTATCGATACCTGCACAAATGTGGATCTAGTTTCAATACTAAAACCAGTATCTAATTTTCCATATTTTTGACACCCATTAATAACCCTAATAATTGTTAATTATTAGGGTTGCTGTTGTTGATCTCAAAGCTATTTTAATACCTTCAGTCCACCTCCCCCATGTGTCATGCGTTCACCATGAATACTATCCTATTAAAGTGTATGACAGAGGACTTTCTGACCACTCAGTGACCACACCAGAGCTCACTGTACGTCTCATGACCTCATAATATCACACCGCCATGTTAGCAGTGACCACAGAATCCACAGGTATGTGCAATGTTTCAGTTTACAGAAAAGGGAACACATTCTCAAACAGATTCACACTGCTACACACACTAACAGACACTGCAAAAAAAACCCCGCAAAGGCTGCAGGAACTGAAGAAGCAGAATTTCCTCCACAAACAACACGATCTCCCCTCAATATGTGTCAGATCCGTCCCTGTGTATCTGTGGGTTTTATTCTGCATAAGAGCTGCTCACCCTGTAGTTTAGATCTGTACAAACATGTTCTGAAATCGGAATTACATGTTTTCCTCAAATCATTCAGCCCAAAAGTCGCACCAGGCCTGAACTGTGCGACGGCTCAGATCTGTGGAGAGGCGAGCCCATTCACAGTACGAATTTGTGTTTTTCGACGTACAGGGTGTCCAAAAAAATCATTTCGCAGGTCAGTAATTTTGGAAATTCTTGTTGAAATAACCTCATATTTTCATAGAACGTATAGAAACAGATCAAGATTTTATTTTTATTTAATGTTTTATTTTTGTTCTGTTTTCAGGTCGAGTCATTTACTCCCACAGAGAAGTCATTTTGCGTCTTGGAATCTGCTCCCTCGCAGTCGCCCAAGACTCCACCCAAATTTTGCCTTCAGTGCAACATTTGGAAAAACTTGGCAAACAAAGACCCCTAATAAACAACACCGAAACTGTTCCGTTTCACTGAGCTCAGACTTAGCTGTTTTCAAGATAACTGCTTTTAAAATGACGTCAGTTTTTTTTTTCAGACACCTGGTATTTTGTAAGCAATAAAACACATGCAATAAAATAAATGTGTGATATGGGCAATACATTTAAAGCCACAGTATGAAACATTCCAGGCAACATCTCCATGGAGACAAGCACACTCCAGCTTTAATCTAATGTTACGTTGATTTGTATTCACTAGTGGTGCTTTGACCCGATGGGAGTTGGCACAGACGAGTGTATCTGCTGGAATCTCACATCAAGAAACAGCTACAGGCTTTGGGATACAGGCAGCGTTGGAACAAGGACTGAGGATTTGGACTCAAGCAAAAGTACAAGTGCATGACTAAAATGTATTCAAGTACATGTACAAGACTGCACTTAAAGCTACAGGATGGAACTTTTCTGGAGGAGGCACGTCACCTGCATGAATCCACGGAAAGTAGAAAGTTAAAGTAATACTCAAAATACAAAGTTTTCTGAGATTGATGGAACATTGTAGCCAGAGGAACTTCTTTCCTTCCTTTTTTCTCTGTAGTAGTTAGTTATAGTTATTGTAGTTAGTATAGAGAGTTATGAAAGATAGTCTAGAGAAAGATCTGTCACAAGTCTGTTAGGGTAGTAATCTCCAAGTTTCCTGTTTCAGTTAGTAGTAAATAAAGATAGTTCTGTCGCTTGTTTAGTTCATCTTTATGTGGGATTATAATCTCTAGACTCATCTGCTTAGTTTAGTTTTGTGAGGGGTGGAGGGGAAATGTGGGAAATGTGGGATTGTTCTTTTGTCAATCACTGTAAAGCGCTTTGTGTTGCATTTTTGTATGAAAAACGCTCAATAAATAAAGTTTGATTGATTGATTGATCGAAAGGAAGTGGGGATGCACCGATACTGATGCTGAAAAATGAACTGGATCGGGAATCTGTTTCATAATATCAGTGATGACATTTTGGTTGGGCCTTTACCTGGATGTAATTAAACTATTTACAGGATAAATACAAATACAAAATACAGCTGGAGCTCTTGTAATGAGTTCACTGTAGTTTAAGAAAATAAGTGCCATTTTCTATCCTTGCAGTTATCGGCATATATAAATAAATAAATAAATAAATAGATAATTTTTTTTTTCTGGCTAAAACGTTACGTATTGCGTCTTTAGGTAATACAAAGCCAGTTTGCACATGGCATTTTTTTTACCTATTTCTTACATTTTAAATGATCCTGTTCTTGTAGGACACAGAATATTAGATTTGGACATAAATCTTGGCAGGTATGACGGTTGGAAATGATGATTCGTGAACGTGCTTTCAGGTCGGTTATTAATAAAAATATAAACTAAAATGCAAATCGCTGCAGTCTGGACATAACCCGTCCATGGGAAAAGGAAATTCCAAGGCAGCATGATTAGTGGCCCTAATTTGACGAAAGCGTGTCTGAACGCGCCTGTGGAGGTCTGCGCTGAGCTGGGAACATTAGAGTAAAAAACAGAGACTCACCAGGGTCGAGCGACATGGTCAGACAGATGTGCAAAAGGACGGCCACCAGCACGGCCGCTTGTCTCGTATGAATCCGCATTTTGAGCGCTTTTGTCGGTGGTACTCCGCTGTGGTCCCTGTGGCGCTGAGGCTGTGCGTCTGTCTGCGCGTCCCGTGGAGCGCTTTAAGTGCGTAGCCCTCGGACCATATATGGAGCCTCCGCCGCTGACGTCAGGGGCCGCAGTACATGCCTGTCCCGCTGAGGTCACTCTGCAGAGGGCTTTCTGTGGAAAGCAGCTCTGCCACACTTACTGTATGCAGCAGGTAGGATAATGGCGCTGCTCAGAGTTTTGCAGTTTGGCGCACGGTGCGCGGTGCGTCTGGCAGCGCGAGAGAATAGAGCCAGACGTGAGACACGAAATACTGTAACTAAAACATGCATGATTCTATGAACACATTTAGCAGATCAGTTTAATGCCATACTGTGGAGTATTTTCCCAAATTAAAACATTTCCATGGAAAGCAGGAGGCCAAATAAGAGTGAGTTTGGGGAGATGCGACTTCTACTCATTTTAGCTATTAGAAAAAATGGAGTAAATAAGAGCCCTTAGCAGAGAACAGTTCGATACATATAAACCATGACCATGACAGAGTCCACAGCCCTCACAACGACACATTTACAGGGACTATAGGCGTTTGATGAGTTCTTCAGCTCAATGTGTAGAATTCAGAACTCTGACTCCTGAAACTATGAAAAAAACAAAGCAAAAAACATGCTTTTATTTGAAGACTTTTTTTTTCTTTTTGGCTAAAAATGAACGTGCTGTAGCATTAACTGAAATGGGGACAGATTAGATCTTTATAGTTCATCTATACATTCTTAGAAACAAGTTATGGTTCATTATGAATATTCAAAACTCTTTAAAGGGCCCATACTGTGCTATTTTCTGTTTTTATGTCATGTCCCCATCACAAACACACCTGGAGTTGTGTTTTTTAGGCTCAGTTCTTCCCTCAGAAAATACAATACAAGAAGTGCTCCACTGTGTTTTCGATATTAAGACTTCATACGCGATACCGATTTAGATTCATAATAAAAAACATGCTCTCATTCTTTTCACTTAGATGTAACTTTTTCTGATGGAGGGTCCGCCCCCTCTTTCACTGTGATGTGTGAGCTACTGTGTCCAAATCATTTTCCTTGTGGATTAAGAAAGTTTATCTAAGTGTAAGTCACCAGAAAAGTTACACAGTGCACCTTTCATTCCCCTCACAAAGTAACAGTAGCGTTTTTATATGAGCATGTGCTCCTAATTCACTCCACGCTGGTGATAGAGACGTTCTATGGTTCAATGCCAAGAGTCTGAGGAGGAGCTGCTGCTGACAGAGAAGTACCAGCCGACCAGGCACAAGGTTTAGAAAATACCTGGGTTATCTACAGTTTATCTGTTCACTGTATTTGATCCAGTCCCTCTGGTCCTGTAATCTCCCACTGAGCAGCAGGAGCAGAACCAGAGGAGCAGAACCAGAGGAGCAGAACCAGAGGAGCGGAGTTAGAGGAGCAGAGTCAGAGGAGCAGAGACAGAGGAAAAGAGCCAGAGGAGCAGAACCAGAGGAGCAGAACCAGAGGAGCAGAACCAGAGGAGCAGAACCAGAGGAGCAGAGTTAGAGGAGCAGAACCGGAGGAGCAGAGTTAGAGGAGCAGAGTTAGAGGAGCAGAGTTAGAGGAGCAGAGTTAGAGGAGCAGACAGACGCACTTTTCATGGACAGAATTCAGAGTGAGTAGAACACAGGAGCAGCTCACACTGGATGTTTTTCTGTTAAGTCAGTGGGTATATTTACATGGCGACACAAGCGTCATCCAATAACCCCTAATTACATCTGATGATTGTGTGTGTGTGTGTGTGTGTGTGTGTGTGTGTGTGTGTGTGTGTGCTTACTAAAAATACAGTTCATTAGTGCCTTTTTGTAGTAGCTGTGGTATTTGTTAGTCAAAGCTAAAATACAATGGGCCTTTTATCCATGGAGATGTTATTGCTTTGCCTTATGGAAGACATGAAGTATCAAATTACTGTAGGTCTGAGCAGGCGTCCCTGAGCTCAGAGGAGTGTGAGGAGGTGAGCTCAGAGGAGTGTGAGGAGGAGCTCAGAGGAGTGTGAGGAGGTGAGCTCAGAGGAGTGTGAGGAGGTGAGCTCAGAGGAGTGTGAGGAGGTGAGCTCAGAGGAGTGTGAGGAGGTGCTCAGAGGAGTGTGAGGAGGAGCTCAGAGGAGTGTGAGGAGGTGAGCTCAGAGGAGTGTGAGGAGGCGCTCAGAGGAGTGTGAGGAGGTGCTCAGAGGAGTGTGAGGAGGTGAGCTCAGAGGAGTGTGAGGAGGCGCTCAGAGGAGTGTGAGGAGGTGCTCAGAGGAGTGTGAGGAGGTGCTCAGAGGAGTGTGAGGAGGTGAGCTCAGAGGAGTGTGAGGAGGTGCTCAGAGGAGTGTGAGGAGGTGCTCAGAGGAGTGTGAGGAGGTGCTCAGAGGAGTGTGACGAGGTGCTCAGAGGAGTGTGAGGAGGTGAGCTCAGAGGAGTGTGAGGAGGTGCTCAGAGGAGTGTGAGGAGGTGCTCAGAGGAGTGTGAGGAGGTGCTCAGAGGAGTGTGAGGAGGTGAGCTCAGAGGAGTGTGAGGAGGTGAGCTCAGAGGGGTGTGAGGAGGTGACGACAGCAGCTCTGGTAGAGCGTTTGTCCACTGATCTGAAGGTTGTGGGTTTGAATCCCACTCTTGACCTAAACATCATTGGGATCTGACCCTGAGCCACAGGATGTGATGTGATTCCAGCACCAGTGCTGCTGTTATAATAATGAAGCTCTTTGAGCTTGACGGTGGAAAACACGCTGTACAAAACTGGGACCATTTCCCTGTGGGACATGTGTCATCACAGAGCTCCACATGCACAGAGCCTCTCCTGTGGACAGCTGCACATCACACTCAGCAAAGATTTTTTTTCTTCATTTGTACCAAAATAAGTACGTGACACTGCTGAATCCTACGTGCATCAGTGATTTAGAAATAGGCGCAGTTAGTGCAAAGGTCACAGTGGGCGTGCACTGGTAAAAGAAATCTGCATTCATCACATACAAGAAACAACCTAAGTTCAAAAGTCAACTTTGTACAACCGTTCCACAGAACACAGAAATCTGAGATTTGGGCCGAGACAAACGAGAAGTGTGGACGTGGAAGTGTGCGCACTTTTCATCAGAATTCCTCTCCCAGTTAGAAAGTTTCTCAAGGTCCGGTTATTATTTTAGATGATGAGTCAAACAGTCAATTCATTGTGATCTAATTCCAGCGACAGGTCTGTTCATAATCCACAGAACAGTTATTTTCTGCCCAGTGAATCATTCCAGCTCTAATTTACCAAAAGGCTCCACGAGCGCCTCCTAGAGCCGGGGGACTGGAGCCGGGGGACTGGAGCCGGGGGACTGGGGCCGGGGGACTGGAGCCGGGGGACTGGGGCCGGGGGACTGGTGCCGGGGGACTGGGGCCGGGGGACTGGAGCCGGGGGACTGGAGCCGGGGGACTGGGGCCGGGGGACTGGGGCCGGGGGACTGGAGCCGGGGGACTGGGGCCGGGGGACTGGAGCCGGGGGACTGGGGCCGGGGGACTGGGGCCGGGGGACTGGAGCCGGGGGACTGGGGCCGGGGGACTGGAGCCGGGGGACTGGAGCCGGGGGACTGGAGGTCCCGTCTGAACAGTTCTACTGCCTGACATCATCACAGAGGAGAAGCCTTATGTCATCATGAGTGTGACATCACCTCTGCACATTCACCCACTCACACACTCACACACTCACACACACACACACACACTCACACACACACACACTCAGACTCACACACACTCAGACTCACACACTCTCACACACACACTCACTCAGGCCTGGTATGTGCAGTATGTGAGTGGCTGGAATACTGTGATGATGAGTGGAGAAACGTGCTCCTCCGCAGGACCTAAGGGGACCTAAGGAGGCTGCGGTCGGAGGAGGCCGTGGTTTGGGAGTGACTCAGAACCCCCCCTCTGTTGTGACCCTCTCACCCTCCCACCACACACACATGCAGGGTTTCCATTCCAGTGCATCACATGCACAGCATGTCATCAGCTGATTTCTGGACTTAGATTTAGGCCTTGTCCACACGTATCCGGTATCTGATAAACCGAAGATGTTTTGCTGTGTTTTGACCTGTCGTCCACACGAACACGCATCAAAAACGAGTATTCAGGGAAAACTCCGGCCAAAGTGAAGATTTTTGAAAACTCCGTTTATGCCTGTTTGTGTGGACAGAGATAACTGGGGTTTTGTGTTTTAAAACGTCACTGTCTGCGCCAAAAAATATGAATCTGCCCTGACGTCAAACGTGCGACATTTGTTTAGGCGACTGCAAAAGCCAAAGCCAAAGCAGACTATGGATCGGAGTCGTTTCTTGAGAGCTGTGGTAGCATTAATTTGTTTAGGAGCAATTCTGACTCCGAGTCTGTCCAGACAAAGGAGCTCGCTGCCATGTTTTCTGTTGTTTAAGTTTAGGCGGAAGTGACGGCGAAGTGAGGGCTCAATGGAAATAACGCCATCTACAGGTTTGGAATGTGTATGAATGTGGTTGAAAACGCAGATGTTCGGTTATGTGTGGAAGGTATTTTTTTCGAAGATGAGGTGGTGTGGATAAAACCATTTTTATAAACGGAGGGGGGGAAATGTTCGGTTCTAAAAATACTATAATGCTACGTGTGGACATGGCCTTAGACTTAAAGCAGACATATTGTGCTTGTGCGTCGCTCTGTTGTTGTAACCTCTGACCCCCCTGGATCATGATGTTATAATTTGCACATTTTGTTCTAAAATAACAAACAATAAGTCAGCTGACTTCCATGTTAGAAAAGGGCACTGAGATTAAGAAAATGAAGTGGAGAGTGACGTGTGTACAGAGCAGTGAGTGTGTTCCGATGGGTAGATGGGCACCAGAAGGGGAAAGAACACGGTGAAAAGTTCGGGAAAAGAACTGCTTTAACAGAACTGTATGTGTCCTGTTCTCTTACTCAGTTATGACACAAACAGCAGGTCCATCATGTCCAGTGCTTTTGTGGTGAAATAAATCAGCTTTTGAATGGTTCAGTAAAAGCTGTATTTAGTGTTTACCTTGTATTTGGGGGATCTGCTTATGAAATTTGAAATCCAAATTGTGCATATAGTGTGATTATTTTAGTTACCTGATTTGTGCTGGCCTTATACATTTGTCTGCTGTCTACTCTAAATTTATTTTAAGCCATATCTGAACTTTAACCATGCTGCTGACCTAATACACTCAACAAAAATATAAACGCAACACTTTTGTTTTTGCTCCCATTTGTCATGAGATGGACTCAAAGATCTAAAATTCATTCCAGATACACAATATTACCATTTCTCTCAAACATTGTTCACAAATCTGTCTAAATGTGTGATAGTGAGCACTTTTGCTTTGCTGAGATAATCCATCCCACCTCACAGGTGTGCCACATCAAGATGCTCATCGGACACCATGATTAGTGCACAGGTGTACCTTAGACTGTCCACAATAAAAGGCCACTCTGAAATGTGCAGTTTTGTCTCACAGCAAAATGCCACAGATGGTGCAAGCATTGAGGGAGCGTGCAATTGGCATGCTGACAGCAGGAATGTCAACCAGATCTGTTGCTCGGGCATTGAATGTTCATTTCTCCACCATAAGCCGTCTCCAAAGGCATTTCAGAGAATATGGCAGTACATCCAACCGGCCTCACAACCGCAGACCACGTGTAACCACACCAGCCCAGGACCTCCACATCCAGCAGGTTCACCTCCAAGATCGTCTGAGACCAGCTACTCAGACAGCTGCTGAAACAATTGGTTTGCATAACCAAAGAATTTCTGCACAAACTGTCAGAAACCGTCTCAGGAAGCTCAACTGCATGCTCGTCCATCCTCATCGGGGTCTTAACCTGACTCCAGATCGTCGCCGTAACAGACTTGAGTGGGCAAATGCCCACATTCGATGGCGTCTGGCACGTTGGAGAGGTGTTCTCTTCACGGATGAATCTCGGTTTACATTGTTCAGGGCAGATGGCAGACAGCGTGTGTGGCGTCGTGTGGGTGAGCGCTTTGCTGATGTCAGTGTTGTGGATCGAGTGGCCCATGGTGGTGGTGGGGTTATGGTATGGGCAGGCATCTGTTATGGACGAAGAACACAGGTGCATTTTATTGATGGCATTTTGAATGCACAGAGATACCGTGATGAGATCCTGAGGCCCATTGTTGTGCCATACATCCATGAACATCACCTCATGTTTCAGCAAGATAATGCACGGCCCCATGTTGCAAGGATCTGTACACAATTCTTGGAAGCTGAAAATGTCCCAGTTCTTGCATGGCCAGCATACTCACCGGACATGTCACCCATTGAGCATGTTTGGGATGTGCTTGACCGGATACGACAGCGCGTACCAGTTCCCACTAATATCCAGCAACTTCGCACAGCCATTGAAGAGGAGTGGACCAACATTCCACAGGCCACAATTGACAATCTGATAAACTCTATGCGAAGAAGATGTGTTGCACTGCATGAGGCAAATGGTGGTCACACCAGATACTGACTGGTTCTGAGTCCCCAGACCCCCAATAAAGCAACAACTGCACATTTCAGGGTGGCCTTTTATTGTGGGCAGTCTAAGGTACACCTGTGCACTAATCATGGTGTCTGATGAGCATTTTGATGTGGCACACCTGTGAGGTGGAATGGATTATCTCAGCAAAGCAAAAGTGCTCACTATCACACATTTAGACAGATTTGTGAACAATGTTTGAGAGAAATGGTAATATTGTGTATCTGGAATGAATTTTAGATCTTTGAGTCCATCTCATGACAAATGGGAGCAAAAACAAAAGTGTTGCGTTTATATTTTTGTTGAGTGTAATAAAGGAGCAGATATTTGCTCAGAGCCCACTCCTCTCAGGGACTATTTTTAGTGTGGAATGCTGGGTTTGAGACAGAGCCGTATCCGGAGACTTCATAATCATCACAAACATGGGAAACAGCCAAACAATGTAAACCAAAGTAAGCTGTGTGTACCCTTTAGTGTATAGTCCACTTTGAATTACCCAGGACAGTACCAGTGCTACTCTTGCATTCATAGTTTAGAATTGGACAGTGTGATCATTTAAGATGTACGGATGTATTTGTGGGTTTATCATTTAAGATGTAGGGATGTATTTGTGGGTTTATCATTTAAGATGTAGGGATGTATTTGTGGGTTTACAAATGATTAGGACTGTTGTCATAGCGATGAACAGTTTATATTCTGAATTATTTTATTGGCCTCAGAATGTTTCATCTAAAATAGAACATGAGTCTAATATGAGGAACTAGAAGCAATTTCTGAAGACGTTATGAAAAAATCCTGTAGCTTTAGTTTATTTCTCCTGACAGAAGAGGCTGAACTTTGTGCCGGTTTTTGTTTCATGTGGATAGGCCCAGGAATGACAGAGATCTGAACCATAAACCAGGTCACACATCTGCATCTGACAGTTCCTCTGCACACTCCACCTAAGAGTTCTGATCCATTTTAAACTGTCGACTTTAAACTGAGAGCTTTCAACCAGGTTATAGCTGTTTCCTCTCACCATTTACTCACATCAAGTTTATTTGGAGCAATTCGTGCATGTTTGACTCAGCTTTAATCACTGATTTTCAAGACGCCATTTTTCTTATCAACCGTTTTTCACTGCCAGATCTACACACCCACTGTGATGCATTCGTTCTCGTTAATTTTATTTTCTTAATATAGATATTGATTGGTGAGTCAGTAGTGTTGCATAGTCATTTTGGTGAAAAAGAAAAAAGAAAACAGCTGCTCGCTAGTGAGATGTGGAAGTCCGAGTCAGACTTGTTTCCTTTATGAAGTCAGTTTAGATGAATATTGGAAATTAAAATGTGCAAATGAGAATTTAATAATCCACAGGGGTCATAAATTATACCCCTCCACCTTATTCCACCTGCACACTTTTGTCTCTAAATCAGGGGTCTCCAGCCTGTAGCTCGGGAGCTCCCAGTAGCTCTTCAGCCCCTTCCACGTGGCTCAAGTGGTTAAGTGTAAAGACTAAAAGGCTGAGACTTTCTCATGAGGGAGAATAAATTAAAGAGAGTGTTGGGGAATTTTACACAAACAGCGTAGAATCAACAGTTGTTATCAAAATAAACCTCCAACCAATTGTGGATTAAATCACCAAGGTTCAGAAGAAATAGCCTGAGACAAGTCTTGGATTTTACGTGCACGGGAGAGACGTGGCGCTCGCTACAGCTCGTCCCACGCCAGTACACTGCTGGGTACTGGTACTCTCTCCCGTGCACGGGAGAGACGTGGCGCTCGCTACAGCTCGTCCCACGCCAGTACACTGCTGGGTACTGGTACTCTCTCCCAGACCATCGTCTCTCCGTGCCTTTTATTCACAATATGAGTCATCAAAATATTCACATATCTCCATGTTTACACATTACTAATATGAGGCGTATATCTTGTATCTCTTCTATATCTTTTCCTGTTTCACAATCTGGCTTCACAACGCTTTTGTTTACTACATATCTTTCAGCCTTAGTCACGTAAACCATGGTCAGCACAATACAGCATGTAATTTTGACAGCATTTCAAGATACATTTTGATAAATGAATTACACATAAAATATTATCACATTTCCCCCCTGTTTATCAAAATCACACCATTTACTTCTCAGCCATACAACCCTCCATTAGAATGGTTTTAGTTGCTAGCGTCATTCATGTGTGAGAGCAGAGCATTACTGATGACCTGGGTCATCGTCAGGTAAGTCGTCATCGTCGTCCAGGACCAAGAGACGGACCTGGTCCTGCATTAAAGCCTGTTGTACTGGCGCTATAGCACGGTCAATGACTCTTTGGATCAAAGCTCTTAAACAGGGGATACAACAACAACCAAGGATGATTAACAATGAGGCACATATAGCGATAGACATTAAAACTGAACCAACTAATTGCTTATACTTTCCGAACATATCCATCCAATTTCCCCAGAAAGATGTGTCAACACCAGAATGTTCCTTCATTTTCTTATTAAGTGTACGGAGGCCTTCTAAGGCCACTGTGAGGCGACCTCCTGATTGTGTGTTGTTAGGAATGAACGTGCAGCATTGGTCACCAAACATGGTGCATACCTCTCCACTCTCTGCTAGGAGCATATCTAGCGCAATCCTATTTTGGAATGCCATTAGGGAGGTGGCCGAAAGCTGTTCGTGGACAGCTGATAGGGCTTCTTCAGTGTAGTTACCCAGTTTCTGTACATTGTAATGGATATAATTAATTCGATCAACATTTTTGTTGACAGTGGTTGTCCATCTGTTGCTACTGGTAGGAGTGTGGATGGGTTCAGTGTTGTGCAGCGTTCTATTGTCAGATGTGGTTGTGACAGCAGGACAGTCATGCACATCAGGTGTCTTGCTGGTGACAAAAAGGACATGTTTGATTGCAGCAAGAGTGCCGAGACGGCATGTGGGACTTGCAGTGTGAGTGGGTGAAATAAGACTACCTCTGCTGAGGCTTGTATGGCCATTGCTGCAGCGACCACAGCCTGTACACATGGTGGTGTGGCCCTAGCGACAGGATCCAATTGTGATGAATAGTATGCCACTGGGCGCATTTTGGACCCATGTTTCTGCAGGAGGACTGAGGTCATAAACCCGTTCCTACTATCACACATCTGTATGAACGGTTTTTCGTAATCTGGGTGTGCCAGTACTGTGGTTGCTGCCAACGACTGTTTCAGCGTGCAAAAAGCTGCTTCTGCTCCTGGTGTCCAAATTAATGGATCTTTCAATGCCATGGGTGTTTTATACATCAAATCCTGCAGTGGCCTTACTAGTATGGCATAGTCTAGTAGCCAACTGCGACAGTAATTGCACAATCCAAGGAATGACATCATTTATTTCTTTGTCAACGGTTTTGGTGCCTGTAAAATGGCTGCCTTCCTTTGGGAGCAGACGGCCCTGCCTTGTGATGTCACAGTGTGACCCAGGTATTTGACCTCCTGCTTCCAAAGCTGCAGTTTATCTTTGCTCACTTTGTTTCCTGTCTTGCCTAGGTATTTTAGTAAGGCTAATGTATCTTGCCTGCATGTTTCTTCCGTGTCTCCAACTACTAGGATGTCATCTACGTATACTAGAATTTGGCTGCCTCCTGGGGGATCAAATCCTGCGAGACAGTTTGTGATGCATTGTGAAAACACGGTTGGGGATATACATAATCCTTGTGGGAGTCTGGCAAATGTCAGCTTTTCTCCCCTACCCATTTCTGGCTCTCTTTTTCAACTGGTATGCTAAAAAATGCATTACTTAGGTCAATCACTGAAAAGTGTGATGCTGTGGTTCGAATTGAGTTCAGCAAGGTGTGTGGGTTTGGGACATTGGGCGCTCTTTGAACAATTGCTTCGTTTACTGCTCTTAAATCTTGAATCATACGCCATGCTAGTGAGGGTGGAGCCTTCTTTACTGGGAAGATTGGTGTGTTGCATGTAGCGTCTGGGCAAGCAACCACTACTCCTGCCTTTTTTTTGGACCCTCTATTACGGGTTTAATTCCATCTTCTGCGTCTGGTTTTAATGGGTATCGTCTTAATTTTGGCCTGTATTCTGTCTTTCCTGTTATTACTACTGGCTCCGTTCCTAACATGAGTCCTACGTCTGACGGTCCTTGGCTCCACACTTTGTCGGGTACATCTTTTAATGCCTCTTCTTCCTCAACTGTCAACGGGAGTTGCTCTATATATCACCCATTCATCCATGCATCTGCAGGTGTTCCTGTTCCCCTGTCTGAGAGGTGTGTGTTGGGTGTGAGAGTAAGCCTGTAGTTTAACTTCCTACGCCTCCATCCGGAGCTTGGACTAACTTGCTCCCCCTCTTCCTTTGCTGCTTTCCAATCAGTGAGTCTCCTCGCTGCCTGTGCTTCTGCTCCAAGGTCTGACCATTGTTGTTGCCTTCCCTTGGCCAGTGAAACGTGTCGTCTGCCGGGGATTGGCATCAGATAAGTTACTGTCTGAGCTACATCAATGTCACAAAATACTGTCGCACCTTTGTAGTACATGTATGTCAGCAGTGCACACTGTGGGCCTAAATTGTGTACTGCTTTGTCGTATCTCCAGTCTGGGCCTGAGGTTTCTTTGAACCTTAGGGTCATGTGTAAATCATTCTTTCCCATGAAATCAGGATCTCCTTTGGCTATTGTTTTTGCCGTTTTCACGAGTTGGGATGCCGTGTGTGTGGGGTCTTTAGTGGGGATATCTAGGGACCACCAATAATGGCATGGTCCGTCGCCTTCTACAACTAGTGCCTCTAAGTCTTCGTCCTTGAGCGGGTATCTACCTGCCTTCATGACTCCTCCTAGAGTGGGGTAGACACTTACTTCTAACATAAGCATTAGGTCTCGTCCTAATAAATTATGGGGGCACTGTGGAGATAGGACCACTTCACACAGTACGGGCGGTTCTTCCTCTGCTAGGGCGAATGATATAGGCTTGCTTATGTTATTTGATTGTATTTGGCAGCTCGCTGATACCACTCGGATTGTTTTCCCATTGGTTCCCATTCCCCTGTCATCACGAATGACTGTGCGTTCTGCTCCTGAGTCTACCAGGAACAGCATGGGTTTGCCATTTACAAATAATGTTAGTTCTGGTCTTACTCTATTATCTGATTGTTCTGCGGTTAAGTATAGTTCTGCTGGCTCTTCTGTCATATCCAGTGTAAGTGGTGTGTCTTCTCCTATATGCTCCTGTCTATCTGGTGTGTCTGGGTGTGGATGTTCACTCTGTGTGTCTGTGTATGGTGCTAGTCACGCGTCTTGTCTCTGCCTTCTGGTTCCTTCTTCCTCATCACTGTCATCATCCTCTCTATTCTTTCCTTTGTTGCAATCTCGCGCCAAATGGCCCTTCTTGTGGCATATGTAACACCTTCCTTCCGACCTGTCAATGTCCTTTTGTTTGTCTAGCCTTCCTCCTGTAGGTCTACCTGTACCTCTTGACTTCCTGTACCCTCTTCCTCCTGACCTTTCTGTTACATAGGCTTCTGATTGTACAACAAACGTGGGAATGGGCTTCTGACTGGCCTTTTTCTTTATCACCGTTTCTGCGTGCACTGCGTGTGTCATAAAATCTGCAGTGAGGCCGTGGGGAGGCCAACAAAATTCTTTTTGAGCCACTCTTGTATGGGTTGGTGGAGCCCTCCTAAGATGGACATTTTTAATTGCTGTTGGAAGGCCCCGTCTACTTCTTGGGTTTCTGGGATCCCGCTGTGTGTCTTGAATACCTCTGTCATTCTACATCTGAAATCTTGTACTGGTTCCCCGTCTTTCTGTTTTGTTTGTTGTATAATGGAGTAATTTGCACGCCTGGCATACACCTGGCGCATATTTGGCCACACCGCGCCTCGTACTGTATCGAGGACGGTGTCGTGTGGGATTTTTTCACGTCGTCCTGCATTTTGTGCATCTGGTCGAGTGCCTGTAAAGTCCCCCCTTACCATTGTCCATTTCTGTCCTGTCAGTGTCATCAGTGCTTGCTGCACTTCCAAGCCATCTAAGTGATAACTTTTTTGCAAATTTTCCATGTCAGTAATACATTGTTCTATGTCCTCCTGGGGTTTTGTGACCCCCTCAAGTGCTTCCTTTACGTCTCTTTGTGTCCAAGTCCTGTAAACTAATGTTGTGTCCCCTCCTTCCGCTCCTGGCGTCGGGAGGGCTATCATTGGGAACGTCCCTAGGGCAGGTTCCCTTTCGTCATCTTCGTCCTCGTCCTCGCTAGTCATTTCAGTCCATGGATTGGGTGAGGTGTAGAATGTGGCTGTCTTTGCCTGTGTCTTTTTTGGTTTCCTCTGCCTATCGTAGTGCTCTTTGTATTTTGGAGGTGGCGAGGTGCGTGTTCCCGTGGCCTGTCGGGTCACATGTGGGTGTTTTGGCCTCGCCCCAGATTGTGCTGTCCTTTTTGCTTCCTCAATAGTAGTCTCTTTCACTGCCCTGACTAATCCATGCAACTCTTCACTCAATCTTGCATATGGGCTAGTTTGCCCCCCTCCTTGCATGTGTGTGTCTGATTGTTCGCCCTCTGATTCTGGATCTGTTTGCACTACTGCTGCCTGAGCCTGGGGTGGGGGATTTTGTGGCAGTGGACGCGGTGGTGGAGGCGCCTGTGAGCTAGAAGTGTTCGTACCATCATCATCGTCTTTTCTAGATACCGCGCATATTTTAGTTCTTTTCTCCCCTTCTCTGTTTTTGCGTCTTTTTACTTCCTCCATCCACAATCTTGCACATATCATCTGTTTACCTGGAGTCTGTTTTGTTCTACCTTTCAGCTGGTCTTTTACTGCCAAATTCAGTATTAACTTTTGGAGGGGTTCATGACTAAGTTCCCCCGTGAACCCATATTTTTTCTTCCATTTTTTAAGGAATTTGGTGGAACCTGGGAACGTACACTTCATGTATTGTTCGTCAGTCATTTCTTCTCCTCCTTTGTTCTTTTTAGACATGGTTGTGCTGTTACTATGTGCCTCAGCGAGTCACCGTAAGATCCTTCTGGACTACTGTCGTATTTTATGACAACCTTCTACCCGTGTGTCATAAACCGGGTGTTAATTCACATACGACCGTTAGCCACTGGAATCTCTCGGTTCGTCCTTTGGCCTAAATTCCCTTAATGATATTTGGCTTTAATACACTTTAATGGTCTCTTTTTCAATTGACCATTGCTCTTATTAATCCAAATATCCACTCATACTTTTCACTTCACTCACTCAGTCTGTGACCCATATACGTCTGGGTCCTTCTCAGTATTATTTACTAAACCTCTTTTGTAGTAATAAAATACTGATCTGGTTTCTGACCTTAAGGTGATATGGTTTTCTCTGGTAGGATGGAGTGAATTCGACGGAGAGGGCGGGTAAGGGTGGTTGCCACTGGAAATGTGGATTTTCGGTTTCAGCCGGCTCTGCAGAGACTTCCAATCACCGTTGATCACCCTCCACGAAGATTTCCTCCATCCGGCTCGAAGGACCAAGAAACTGTTGGGGAATTTTACACAAACAGCGTAGAATCAACAGTTGTTATCAAAATAAACCTCCAACCAATTGTGGATTAAATCACCAAGGTTCAGAAGAAATAGCCTGAGACAAGTCTTGGATTTTACGTGCACGGGAGAGACGTGGCGCTCGCTACAGCTCGTCCCACGCCAGTACACTGCTGGGTACTGGTACTCTCTCCCGTGCACGGGAGAGACGTGGCGCTCGCTACAGCTCGTCCCACGCCAGTACACTGCTGGGTACTGGTACTCTCTCCCAGACCATCGTCTCTCCGTGCTTTTTATTCACAATATGAGTCATCAAAATATTCACATATCTCCATGTTTACACATTACTAATATGAGGCGTATATCTTGTATCTCTTCTATATCTTTTCCTGTTTCACAATCTGGCTTCACAACGCTTTTGTTTACTACATATCTTTCAGCCTTAGTCACGTAAACCATGGTCAGCACAATACAGCATGTAATTTTGACAGCATTTCAAGATACATTTTGATAAATGAATTACACATAAAATATTATCACAGAGAGCAGCTAAAAATGCAGATATTATGTATTGTAAATGTAAAATGTATGAAGAAAATTTTTTATTTATGTATGTTCTGAACTGTGGCAACATGTAAAAAAAATGAGGAAAATTACATGAAAAAAAGAAAAAAAGGAAAAATAGCTGAGAAAAAAAGGAAAAAGAGAAAGTTTTTCTGAATGTACTTACAGAGTGTGAAACTGTAGGTTGTAAAGTGTCAGAACCTGTGTTTAACATGTGAGTCTGTGTCAACAGTGTCATGAAAACTGATGCAGCTAACTGATTCACTTGTTTTTAGAGTTCCTTGTTTCTTTATATTTTTCTTTTTATGTTTTTGCCTATTGATTTTTAATGATATCCTAAAAAAGTCCAGCTGGTACCAGAAAACTCCTTGAGTCCCTAATTGGTTCTTCCAGAAATTCAGTACATGTTGGTGAGGTCTCTTAAAAACAAAATGAATTCCTTATCAAAGCCGGTTGTGATCACAAAAACTTTGACTTGTCTGACTTGATCATCCTTGATCAACTTGCTCCTGCTAATTTCTTTAATTTTTTTCTTTGTTACAGGAGATATGGATGCTGCATAATTTCTCTTCTTTTCTATGACTATCCTATGACTAACTACACTAACAACTAAACACTAACAGTTTTAACAAAATGTTTCTTTCAGAAGTGCAATTTAACCAAAGTGTGAAAACTAAGCACAGACGTCTGTTCGGTTGTGATAGTTTTAGATCATTTAAAGACTGTTTTCCATTTTCCAAATACAAGACCTGCAACCTGACAATGTCCTTCAAGACAAAGATCAGCCACAGTGAACGGTCTGAAGCTGAAGTTCACTCATTCACTGCTTCTCAGAACTCGACCTGTTCCTCGTCCAGCCACAGCCCTGCAGATGGACACATGGGCCAAAGGACGGCTCCAGAGCTGAGGCTCAGAGAAAGGCCGAGCTGCATGAGGGGACTAAAGCCATGTGTGGTCAGAGGGGGACAGAGGGACAGAGGACAGGCCATGGGAAAGCTTTAACTGAACAGCGCCTCCATCAGGTTAAAGAAACATTCAACTTTTGACAACAAATCATATTTAAATAAACTGAACATCACAACGCTCCTTAAAAGGGAACTGTTGAATTTGCCTCCGTCTTTTAAAATCAACAAACTAATGAACTTAATTCAACTCCGTGACCTGTGTTTAGATCCACAGCGTTTCTGTTTTTCATGTTCTATTTGTGATGATGACTGTTTATGAAGTATAATTAATGAATAATCAAAAGGGAGAATGTGTGATGGAAATTTACATTGTGGAAAGGTTTATCTCAATCTGTCTTTATGGAAATGAATGTGAACAGTCATTATCATGAGTAAAAGCTCAGCAGACACGGCCTCCAAGCCCTGTCCAATGCCCAGATCTGCTGGAACAACAATAAACCTTTGTCTGGATTCCAAAAATAGATTCATTATTTTTTCTTCAAGATCTAAATATTTTTTTCCATAACAATACTTGCTAATTGTACAGCAATACCAGTGCATGACTGTTAACAGCTGCTAATGTTCCATAGTTTGGCATTAAACTAGTCTGTATTTGTTATATTTTTATACACCTGTGATAAAACGGGACGTATTATGGTATGGCGCTGTCCGTCCCTCCGTCCATCCGTCTGTGGACACTTCAAAGCTTTGTAGTGTCTTTAAGTTCTGTTGCTGCGATCTGATTGGTGGAATTCCGATTCTAGAATGTGATGATGTCATACTCATACTCCTACTGCAAGAGCCAGATTTCCCTATTGATTATCCGTCCGTCTGTCTGTCCGTCTGTCCGTCTGTCTGTGGACAATTTCTTGTCCGCGCTCTAGCTCGACAACCGTCTCACCTAGGAATGTCAAACTTCCAAACTGCACCAACAATTCATCTTTAACTAGGTTTGACAAATTCTAACTTAATTCTATATACAATAATTCAAAGTACGGGCGTATTTTGCCCCGCTGGCGGAGCTCTTGTTACAGTTGTAATAGTCCATTTGTAAACACTATAACTTGATTCCGTCACCTGCTAATCTCCATGGTGATAAGTTTAAAGAAGGGGTATTATATAAAATCCTCTTTCTTAAGCTTTCCATGTTTTAACATAGACCCCTCATTAAAAACATGCCCGACGGAGGTTTGAAACGTCATCCATGCATGTTTGAATTATTTAGTGATCTCTCCCGGGCCCTATTTGAAATAAGATTGTGTACAAGGCCCCGCCCACAAGCCTACACCCCCCACGCTCCCACATGACAATTCTCCATAAATATGCAAAAACATGTTACAAAACCGTACACAACTGGACAAACCTGATGCGATGTTCAGTTGTTTCCTCAGTGGGGCTGATAGTGCTCTGAAGTGGGAGCAAAGGGAGGGGAAACTCAGAGCATCAAAAATGACAGAGTTTTCGGTGAATACAGCATTTCCAAAGCAATAAACGGCAGCACGGTGATCTAAATATGTGATGTGTTACAGCTAATACCTCATCAAAGTGTATGTTTAATGTCACACTACAATCCAGATCAAGCAAAAACATCTCCCTGGAGACAAGAAGAGGGCGGATGTTCCTGTTGGAAAGTTACATAATGCTGCTTTAACTGTGCTTTTATAGTTGTTTCCTAGCAGCGTGGCGTGAGTGAGCTGCCAGTGCCCTAGTTCCAGTCGGCCCTCTAAAGATGACGGGGCTTAATTCAGTTCAAACAGAGGAGCCTTTGTCTCCCCCACGCTCCAATTGTCCCCCAGCCAAAGATTAGGGGCCCCATGAGGTCACCCTGTACCCCAGCCCGTACCCCCGCCTGTACCCCTGCCCGTGCCCTGGTTCTACCCCAAAGGCTGCTGTCCGTACCCCAGATGTGTGTGTGTGTGTTTGAGGGGGCAGGCTGATGGCTTTCCCAGGCCCTTTCCTGGAAGTCTTCTCTGGAGCTCGACTCAGTCTGCCCAGTTCATCTGATATAAACAGTCACATAAACTGACCACCCGAGCGGCTTTTACTGCTACTATTACTGCTACGAGTACTACTATTACTACTACCACTACTACCACTATCACTACCCCAGGACTGCTCTGGCTACAATGGATGAGTAATAGTATTAATCTATTAGTCCTGCTTTAGTCCTTCTTTAGTCCTGGTTTAGTCCTAGCTTAGTCTTGGTTTAGTTCTGGTTTATTTCTAGTTTAGTCCTGGTGTAGTCCTACTTTAGGTCTGATTTAGTTCTAGATTAGTCTTGGTTTGGTCCTGGTGTAGTCCTGGTTTATTTCTGATTTATTTCTAGTTTAGTCCTGGTGTAGTCCTACTTTAGGTCTGATTTAGTTCTATATTAGTCTTGGTTTGGTCCTGGTGTAGTCCTGGTTTATTTCTAGTTTAGTCCTGGTGTAGTTCTGGTTTAGTTCTAGTTTAGTCCTGTTTAGTCCTGCTTTAGTCCTGGTTTAGTCCTAGCTTAGTCTTGGTTTAGTTCTGGTTTATTTCTAGTTTAGTCCTGGTGTAGTCCTACTTTAGGTCTGATTTAGTTCTAGATTAGTCTTGGTTTGGTCCTGGTGTAGTCCTGGTTTATTTCTAGTTTAGTCCTAGCTTAGTCTTGGTTTAGTTCTGAATTATTTCTAGTTTAGTCCTGGTGTAGTCCAACTTTAGATATGATTTAGTTCTAGATTAGTCTTGGTTTGGTCCTGGTGTAGTCCTGGTTTATTTCTAGTTTAGTCTTGGTGTAGTTCTGGTTTAGTTCTAGTTTAGTCCTGTTTAGTCCTGCTTTGGTCCTGGTTTAGTCCTGGTATGGCCTTGGTTTGGTGGTTGGCATTTCAGTCTGGTTTCAGAGCTCACCACAGCACAGAAACTGCTCTGCTTAAAGTGACAAATGATTTGCTACTAGCTGCTGATAACGGGCTGGCTTCAGTCCTGGTCCTACTGGACCTCAGTGCAGCGTTTGACACCATTGATCACAACATTCTACTGCAGAGGTTAGAATGTGACATAGGTGTCAGAGGGACCGCCCTCAAATGGTTTAAATCCTCTCTATCAGATAGGTACCAGTTTGTTAGTGTAAACCAGTGCACCTCTCCCTGCTCTAAAGTAGCTTGCGGTGTTCCACAAGGATCTGTGCTTGGTCCAATCCTGTTTACTCTGTATATGTTGCCATTAGGTAACATCATAAGAAAACATGGCATTAATTTCCACTGCTATGCTGATGACACTCAGCTGTACTTATCAATGAAACCAAATCAGACCGATCAAATCGATAAGCTCAGTGCCTGTGTGAAGGACATCAAAACCTGGATGACCCTGAATTACCTGCTCTTAAATCCTGAAAAAACAGAGGTCATTGTTGTCGGTCCTAAAGGTCAGAGAGATTCTCTGTCCGACCAGATAATCTCACTTGACAATGTGAGTATAGCCTCTCGCTCTACCGTAAAAAACCTTGGAGTCGTATTTGACCAAAATCTCTCATTCACAGCTCATATAAACCAAGCTTGTAAAACTGCATATTTTCACCTGCGAAACATAACTAAAATCAGAAATATTTTGCCTAAAAATGATGCTGAAAAACTTATCCATGCATTTGTTACATCCAGACTAGATTACTGTAATTCTCTGCTCACCGTCTGCACTAAAGGTACTTTAAGAAGCTTCCAGTTGGTCCAAAATGCAGCGGCCAGAGTCCTAACAGGAACTAAAAGACGTGATCACATCAGTCCTGTGTTAAAATCACTTCACTGGCTTCCTGTCGAGTTTAGAATTAAATTCAAAGTTCTCCTCGTTCTCCTCCTGACATACAAAGCCTTAAACAATATGGCCCCATCATATCTTCAGGATGCCATTGTCCCCTATCAGCCAAATAGAGCACTTCGCTCTCAGAATGCAGGATTATTAGTGGCTCCTAGAGTGTCTAAAAGTACAGTGGGGGGGAGAGCCTTCAGTTACCAAGCTCCTGTGTTATGGAATCAACTCCCTGTTGATGTTAAACAGGCTCCACAGTCTCTTTATTTAAGACCAGGCTTAAAACCTTCCTCTTCGGAATAGCTTATGACCAGGTTACTTAGTTGATGTACAAACAGTACATCAAATGCCCAACCAGAGAGGAGAGGACGCTGGATCACTGTTACAGCACAATAAGTGGGGCTTATCACGCAGTGCCCCGCGCTGCACTCGGACTTTCTGACCACATAATGATCCACCTTATCCCCGCGTACAGACAGAGACTGAAACACTCTAAACCTGTCGTGAGACTGACGAAAGGTGGAGCAGCGAGGCTATGGAGGAGCTGCTTGCGTGTTTGGAAAACCACAGACTGGGGCCTATGAGGGCTGCCTCTGACAGTTTGGATAGTACACGGACACTGTCACCTCGTATATCCACTTCTGCTTGAGGACAGCATTGTGCCATCACGCACCAGGGTGAGTTATAACAATGACAAACCCTGGTTTACTCCCAAACTCAAACAGCTGTGGCTAGTAAAAAGGGAGGCTTTCAGAAGTGGGGATAAAGACCTCTATAAGGATGCCAAGTACCGGTTTAGCAGGGAAGTGGGCACTGCTAAACTCCAGTTCTCTGAGAATATGCAGCAGCAGATTTCAGAGGAGGACTCGGCTTCTGTGTGGAGGAGTTTTAGGAAAATCACCAACTACAAACCTAAAACTCCACACTCCACGGATGACCTGTCCCTAGCCAACAGTCTTAACGACTTCTACTGTCGTTTTGATGAGTCATCAAGCAGCTCTCACACCTCCAACTGTCCCAACAATAGAGACAATAGAGACAACCCGGACACTCATCCCCCCACTGTTTCCCCCTCACCAGAGCCATCTCCACCCTTTCACATTCATGAGGCAGATGTGAAGAAGCAGTTCAAGAGGATGAATGCCCAGAAGGCGTCAGGCCCAGATGGCGTCTCTGCTGCCACCCTGAGACACTGTGCTAACGAGCTGGCCCCAGTGTTTACAGACATCTTCAATTCTTCACTGCAGGCTTGTCATGTGCCTGTCTGCTTCAAAACTTCCACCATTGTTCCTGTCCCCAAGAAGCCAAGGACCACCGGACTCAATGACTACAGACCTGTGGCTCTGACATCTGTGGTCATGAAGTCATTGGAGGCGCCTGGTTCTACCCACCTCAAGACCCTCCACGGCCCCCTCCTGGACCCCCTGCAGTTTGCCTACAGAGCCAACAGGTCTGTAGACGACGCCATCAACATGGCTCTACACTTCACCCTGCGGCATCTGGACTCCCCGGGAACCTACGCCAGGATCCTGTTTGTGGACTTCAGCTCTGCCTTCAGCTCTGCCTTCAACACCATCCGCCCAGACCTCCTCCAAGGCAAGCTGTCCCAGATGAACGTGCCTGATCCTCTCTGCAGGTGGATCACTGACTTCCTGACGGACAGGAAGCAGCACGTGAGGCTGGGGAAGAATGTCTCGGACTCCCGGACCATCAGCACCGGCTCTCCCCAAGGCTGTGTTCTTTCTCCTCTGCTCTTCTCCCTGTACACCAACTGCTGCACCTCTTCCCATCAGTCTGTCAAGCTCATCAAGTTTGCAGATGACACCACGGTCATCGGGCTCATCTCGGACGGGGATGAGTCTGCCTACAGGACGGAGGTTGATCGTCTGGTGTCCTGGTGCAGCCAGAACAACCTGGTGCTTAATGCCCAGAAGACAGTGGAGATGATTGTGGACTTTAGGAAGCACACAGCCCCACTCCCCTCCATCATCCTGACCGACACCCCCATCACCACTCTGGACTCATTCCGCTGGGGATCACCATCACCCAGGACCTCAAATAGGGAGCCCACCATCACCTCCATCATAAAGAAGGCCCAGCAGAGGATGTACTTCCTGAGGCAGCTGAAGAAATTCAACCTGCCAGCACGGACAATGGTGCAGTTCTACACTGCCATCATCGAGTCCATCCTCACCTCCTCCATCACCGTGTGGTATGCTGGAGCCACCACCAGGGACAAACAGAGACTGCAGCGTGTTGTGCGCTCTGCTGAGAAGGTGATTGGTTGCAGCCTTCCATCTCTTCAGGACCTGTACACTTCCAGGACTCGGACACGTGCAGGTCGAATTGCAGCTGATCCTTCTCACCCTGGACATGGACTTTTTGACCTACTCCCCTCAGGCAGGAGGCTACGGTCCATTCGGACCAGAACCTCTCGCCACAAAAACAGTTTCTTCCCCTCTGCTGTTGGACTCATAAATAATAACACTCGGACTGGTCCCACCCCCCACTCTGCTTCTGTCACATGACCCTGTGTTCTCGCACCTGCCTGTTTTGCACTGATCACTGATACTCTCATACTCTATATTATTATACTCCTGTAAATTTGTAAATTTTGTTATATTATACTATAGCTTTATTTTATTCTATTATTTGTTGCATGTCAGTGTTTGTCTACATCCTGCTCCAAGTACCGCAGCAATTTCCTAATGTTGTGAACCTGTTCACTCATATGGCAATAAAACACATTCTGATTCTGATTCTGATTCTGATTCTGATTGATGTCACTAAGATAAGCTGCTGCAGGAGATAACAAGCTGGGGGAAGTGTGGCAACCTGAGCACTGTCCTCTGTTTCCTCCTATTTTCTCATCAGCATCACTTACTATGTTCTCATCTGTAGTTTGTTCATTGCTATTCACATGTTGTCCCCTGTCCCATTCCCCCTGTGGAGTGGAACTGTTTCAGACGCCTGATGGCAGCTGGACCCATCTCCTCCTCCTCGCCCGGCTCCCCCTCCTCGCCCAGCTCCTCCTCCTCGCCCGGCTCCTCCTCCTCGCCCGGTCCCTCCTCCTCCTCGCCCGGCTCCTCCTCCTCGCCTGGCTCCTCCCCAGCTCCTTCCCCACCTGGGTAGCTGTGGTCATACCGAACTGGCCCACGGGCCTGGACATCTATAGCCTGTCCGTCCATGGGAGTGGATCTCTCCTTCACTGTAGTTCTCCCCGAGGTTTCTTCTTTTTCCCAGGACCCTGGGTTTTTTGGAGTTTTTCCTTGCTGAGAAGGAGGGTCTAAGGACAGGGGATGACTGGACAATGTTTCATTTGCTGCTTTACATGAATGTTGTTTATTCCTGTTCTGATATGTCTGTGTGTATGTTTTACTCATCAAAATCTTGGAACGCCCTTAGAGGAAACTGTTGTTGTGATTTTGGGCGCTACAAAATACATTGAATTGAATTGAATTGGTGTGAACCTGGATTAAAAACTGAATCACTGATTACTACTACTATTACTACTACTATTACTACTACTATTTCTACCCCCACTACTGCCCCAGGTCAGCTGTGGCCAGTGAGTAATAGTATGAGTCTTTTAGCTGCTTCAGCAGTTATTACTACTACTACTGGTATGTCCACTTCTAATGCCAATACTAATGTCATTACTTTCCCTCGTCCTGCTCCTGTTTCCATGACGGTGTACTGTAGTACTGTGTAGTACTCTGGTGCTGTGGTGAGCGAGTCATGTGTGGTTTGACTCAACACTTTATGAATGAAATGAGCTGAGCTAAAGTCCAGAATGGTGGTGTCCTCTGTGGGCTCTCTGAGTGGGCCAGCTCAGTCGGTACAAAGTGCTAAATGTTATGACAGACTCCTCAGGAACTCTCGTATGTGGTCCAGGCCCGAGCCATAACATCTCCATGGAAACAAACATCATCGCCATGGAGATTATGGCAAACTATGAAACATTAGCAGCTATTAACAGCCATACTCCACTCTTGGAGTAAAAGTACTTTAGTATTCATATAAAAGTATAGTTAAAGGATGATTCTGTAACTTTTCTGTAGTTCTGGCCGTCTTCTGGATTAAACAGGAGAACATTAGACGTCGTGAGCACACAGCAGCAGTGAAACCTGACTGAAGAATGCAGGTTTGTCAGAGCGATTATTTCAGAATAATTAATGTGTAGGATTCAGCACAGATTTAAAACCAAACTCAAGCAAGGATCAGATATTTAAGACTGGAACTGTTCCACTACTGTCATGCACTCCACTCTACGCGAAGACAAATACTGCCAAAGTATGACTCTTACTTTGGCAGTGAGGTGAAAGTATAGTTAAAGGAGCTTTATGGGGTATTATGCAAAATCAGCTTTAACTTTCATTTTTAAGATGTCCATGTTCCATGTCCAGACTCACACCGGTAAATCCAGGCGTCCACAACAGCAGTGACGTCACTCTGGGGGTGTTCTACATGTATGTGTATTAGGGCCTTATTGTCGATTTTTTTTTTTTCTTTTAAAGCAGGCGCCGGTTCTATTTGAATACAAATGAAACACCTAAAAGGATTTTTCCAATAAAATTATTTTTAAGGTGTGCTCAATGTCCCTGAAGTTTTGCCCTATAAACGGGGCATTTCTGTGATTTTGTGATCCATCCAGGACAAAGAAGGAGCAGAAGATCCAGTCAAGTGAATCAATCTGTCTGACCATGATGTAAGGACAAAAGAAATCCACAACTTTGTCACAAGAAACATTAAGAAATTCCAATTAGTGCAGAAACATCACTGATGACTTTATTACATATCTGATAGGTACTAAATGTTGTATTATTTTTCTTATTACAGCATTCAGACTCCAGCATAGCCTAATTTTGTTTAAAATAAAAAAAATATTTAACAGAAAATTTTTATATCAAGTGGAACCAGTGCACCGGGCGCCTGTGCAATTTCCTCCGAGTTAAAATTTTGACCCCATATAAGCACCACCCCCATGTGTATGGCAGAATGTTACCAGCAGTTGCCATGGAGACACACATTAGCAAACACTCACAAAAAAGTTTTAAGATGTTAAGAGGTGTGAAGGTCTAGAAAAATACCAAAAGGATTTAAGCAGCACGTGTTCGGCAGACTGTGATCAGAGTGTTCATCTTCTAAACAGGACCGTTTTGAGCTTCAGAAAAAACCTCAGATTAAAGTCCAACAAATTCTCAGACAGAGCATGCCTTCTGTTAGCATTGCACCCCAAGGGAATGGTGATGACTTCAGCTGCAAGTATTGACTGCAACATTCCCTGAGGGTGAATCTAACTGGAGGCACTGCTCTGTCTGAAGCTCTGTTACTGAAGTGAGACTTGAAAAATGACAATGGCAAACTTCAGATTCTTTACAGAGAGTCTGAACAACACACTGAATCTGCTTGAGGTCAGGATCGTGACTGACAGGTGTCAATCAGGGAAACAATCAAAGAAAAAAAAACACCACAGAGGACTGAAAAACAGTGCGGATTTCTGCAGAATCACTGAGCAAAGCATTAAACTCTTCATGTGAGGCAGAGAAATGTGATTTTGTTGATAAATGACGGTGACCAGTGAGCTGCTGCGTTTCACATGAACCTCTGAAATAAACAAATCTGATTGGACGATTGTGTTTGGCATAGACTAGTAGTGTCATGAAGTGGAATGAGGGAGTCGCCCACAGTGTTAAGCTCCAGTCAAATGAAACTCACAGAGGCCAGCAGTTGTAGGGGAACATTTGGAGACGAATTCCGTACTGTTAATTTTGATTAACTTATATTTAAAGACAAAACAGTAGGAGGTGTATTTACCTGTTGACATGTTCCGGCTGCTCGCTCTGCTCAGTTCATGTTATTTTGGGGGGACTTGAGACCTCCTGTATCATATGAATAAATATCACAAAAAATGTTGAGTCCAAAATTGACCTTTCAACCCTTATCTGGTAGTTCCTGTACTCTGCCTTTGTATCATGGTCTAAAAATAAGAAACTGACAGAGTTACTAATATTTCTCAATATTTAATATTGCTCAAGTTTGCTTATATTGCTCAATATTTTTTGCATACAAATACTGTCAAAGTTTAGGAGCCCTAAATATTATACTTTTGTCTGGACAAAACAGAAACTTTGAAGTCATTTTTCTCAGTTTCACACTCCAGCAGGTTAAGTTCTTTTGCCTTTGTGGGGCAGTGTCACAGGTTACCACCAACACCGGTGACAGTTCTGAAGACGGTTTACAGTGAGCAGTTCGGAACAGTTCGGAATTTTGGTCATAGGGCGTCATTTCCTAGTGAGCCAGAGTGTTTTTAGTTGACAGGACGACTATGACCACTGACATGCTCTAGCCTAGCACCAGCAACCTCTGCAAATACAAGACTGGATGGAAGATTTTAAAAAGTGTCTCCACACATCTCCAACACTCTGGAAGTGTTCAGAACATCACAGCTCTGCACTTCTAGTTTAGGTACAAAACAAATCTGTTATTATTATGTGTGAAATGTGGAGCAATACTTCAGGTACAGGATTTTTAAAGCAGAAAAGAGCAGATAAAGTCCACAGGAAGTAGAGTCACCGTTGCTAATCTGCAGCTTTTTGCTCTGTGGACATAAACAAAAACATGCGAGGAACAACTTTCGCCTTTTTACTTTCAAAGAACACTTCAAAATGGATTAATAGCATGGTCTTGTGGACTGGGGTCACTAATGCGGAGAACAATTTTCATGGATAAAGTTTATCAGATGCTTCACTTTAAATGTACCACTTTCTCTGTGTCCGTCGCTCCTCTGCTCCTGACGCTCTGTTTCATCGTCTGTTTCCGTCGCGTTGTTGATGTTCGGTGGTTCTGATCTGACACTGACTCCACACACATGAGGAGCAGTGGCAGAAGACAAAACGTCGGGTCACATCTCCCCGAACTCAGGGAGAAGAAATCACAGCCAAAATCAGGCAAATGCTCCTGTCGTGTGTGGCGGCCTTTAGACACCACAGAGCCAAGCCGAAGTGTGTCTACTGAAGGTAAAGCTCACACAGTTGGTTTGGCAGGGAGACGTCACTTTGCAACGATGTCAGTCAAATCTGTTGCCACCTTTAGCTTGAGCAACCTTGCGAAAAGAAGATTCTATTGTTAATGTTCATATGTTTATTGATTTAAATAGCGAAATACAAACACCAAGGTCATGTAGATCATTTTTGACCAAAATGAGGCCGCAGTTACAGAGAGAGGGGTCAATACAAAGTGGACTGCAGATAGAGGGTAGGGTAGCAGGGTAGCTACAGTATGACCATTTATAGATACAGTCTGTGGAGCCTGGGTCTGGCTCAAGAGTCAAAGAGAGTACAGATCAGACTAATATTCTTCTCTAAAGAACAGACAGATCAATCTGGATTTGACATGCAATAACTCTGCATCTGTGTCAAATATCAAAGATCCCGGACTCTTTCTCATTTCCACATGTCAGAAGCCGTCATCGATCAGACCTCCTCCTTTATGTGTAATCCAGTGTTCAGCCTCTGATTCACTCTCAGGAGGTGTTTGACAGATTTCCAACACAACCATTTTTTCTACACCCTTTACTGGTTTATTTTAGTCATAACAGAAGATTAAAAATATCTCTGTTTTTCCCACATTCAAACTGCTGCTGTCGAATAAATAACCATAGTTGACAAATCACAAACTAATGCACTTTGCTTCAGAATGTAATAACAGGATGTGAATGACACTGGAAATGTTTTGGCTGTTCTGATGCACGTCTCCATATATCACTGATAGTCCTGCTTTAGTCCTGCTTTAGTCCTGGTTTAGTTCTGGTTTAGTCCTGGTTTAGTCTTGGTTTAGTCTTGGTTTAGTCTTGGTTTAGTCTTGGTTTAGTTCTGGTTTAGTCTTGGTTTAGTTCTGGTTTAGTTCTGGTTTAGTCTTGGTTTAGTTCTTGTTTAGTCCTGGTTTAGTTCTGGTTTAGTCCTGCTTTAGTCCTGGTTTAGTTCTGGTTGAGTTCTAGTTTAGCCCTGGTTTAGTTCCAAATTAGTTCTAGTTTAGTTCTGGTTTAGTTCTGGTTTAGTCCTGGTTTAGTTCTGGTTTAGTCCTGGTTTAGTCCTGGTTTAGTTCTGGTTTAGTCGTGATTTATTCCTGGTTTAGGTCTGGTTTAGTCCTGGTTTAGTTCTGGTTTAGTCTTGGTTTAGTTCTTGTTTAGTCCTGGTTTAGTTCTGGTTTAGTCCTCCTTTAGTCCTGGTTTAGTCCTGGTTTAGTCCTGGTTTAGTTCTGGTTTAGTCGTGATTTATTCCTGGTTTAGGTCTGGTTTAGTCCTGGTTTAGTTCTGGTTTAGGTGTGGTTTAGTCCTTGTTTAGGTCTGGTTTAGTCCTGGTTTAGGTCTGGTTTAGTCCTGGTTTAGTTTGGTTTAGCCCTGGTTTAGTCCTGGTTTAGTTTGGTTTAGTCCTGGTTTAGTCCTGGTTTAGCCCTGGTTTAGTCCTGGTTTAGTTTGGTTTAGCCCTGGTTTAGTCCTGGTTTAGTTTGGTTTAGTCCGGGTTTAGTCTGGGTTAGATCATGAATTACTGGTGAGTTGGGTTGTGCTTGGGATCAGAAAGTTTTCAAAACAAACGTCTGTTCTGTAATCTGATGAAGTGTGTGAGAACTCAGTGAGAGTGTGAGAAAGGGGGATGGAGGGAGAGGGATGTGATGAAGGGGGATGGAGGGAGAGGGATGTGAGAAAGGGGGATGGAGGGAGAGGGATGTGATGAAGGGGGATGGAGGGAGAGGGGGCAGAGAGAAGGAGAGGAGAGAGGGATGAGAGAAAGAGGGAGAGAGATAGGCCTAGGCAGAGTGATGTAGAGAGAGATGAAGAGAGCCATGGACGCAGCTCTGTTGTGTTTGGCTCATGGGGCCTCATTAGTGATGCTGGAGCCTGGGCCCCTGTGCCTGTACAGAGACACAACTGCACTGGTGAACAGCAGGAGGGGATGAAGAGGCTGATGGTTCTGCTGCTGCTGGAGAGAGTTCTGCTACAGAGGGTTCCACCTGCTGATGTCTCCATGGAGATGTTATTGCTGTGTCCAGACTGTTGTACCACATTCTTGTTCTTCTTCTTAAATTTACACAATTATAGGTGATTTTATTAGCTTGAAAAACATGCCTTTTTACTGTGAGTGAGTTCGCATCTCAGCAGATCTGTAATCTCCTGCGTCTCTCCACAGCCATGGATACGTTTAATGCCATACTGTGGAACACTCCAGGCAAAGCAAGAACATCTCCAAGGAGACATTGACAAAAGTGCATAGTGCATCTAAGGCCATGTCCACACGTAGCCGGGTATTTTTAAAACCGAACATTTCCCCCCCTCCGTTTATAAAAATGGTTTTATCCACACCACCTCGTCTTCGAAAAAAAACACCTTCCACACATAACCGAACATCTGCGTTTTCAACCACATTCATACACATTCCAAACCTGTAGATGGCGTTATTTCCATTGAGCCCTCACTCCGCCGTCACTTCCGCCTAAACTTAAACAACAGAAAACATGGCGCCGAGCTGCTTTGTCTGGACAGACTCGGAGTCAGAATTGCTCCTAAACACAGTTTAGGAGCAATTCTGCTCTCAACACACCCACCGCTCACAACAAACGACTCCGATCCATAGTCTGCTTTGGCTTTGGCTTTGGCTTTTGCAGTCGCCTAAACAAATGTCGCACGTTTGACGTCAGGGCAGATTCATATTTTTTGGCGCAGACAGTGACGTTTTAAAACGCAAAACCCCAGTTATCTCTGTCCACACAAACACGCATAAACGGAGTTTTCAAAAATCTTCACTTTGGCCGGAGTTTTCCCTGAATACTCGTTTTTGATGCGTGTTCGTGTGGATGACAGGTCAAAACGCAGCAAAACATCTTCGGTTTATCAGATACCCGGCTACGTGTGGACAAGGCCTAAATGTCATGCTGTAATTCAGGGGTGGGCAAACTTTTTGGGTCGAGGGCCACAAAGGTTCTAAAATTTGATGGAAGGGCCGGACCAGGAGCAGATGGAGTGTTCTAGTCTGACTACATCAACCCAGCAAATAAGACGAAAATAACTTGCAGGATCCAACAATTTACATGTGACATATTCAAACATCTCAGTTCAACATGTGCACCATATATCGGCCGATGATTTTCCACTTCAAAAATTAACATTTTTCGTTTCAGAAGTTTTGACTTCCGTTTGATTGTGACACATTTGATAATTCTGTTGACAGTGTTGGGAAGGTGACTTTAAACTGTATTCCCTACAGATTACAGATTACAGACCCCAAAATGTAGTTTGTAATGTAATCCATTAAATTACTTAAATAAGTAACTGGATTACTTGATATTGTCATGTTTTTTTAAAACTACATGAATGTAGCAACCACCTCCTGCAAATTCTTGTTTGGTTTTAGACCTGGTTTTAATCCTGGTTTAGATCTGGTTTTAGTCCTGGTTTAGACCTGGTTTTAATCCTGGTTTAGACCTGGTTTTAGCCCTGATTTAATGCTTGTTTACACATGGTGTAGACCTGCTTTAGACCTGGCTTAGTCCTGGTGTTAGTTCTGGTTTAGAGGTGCACAGGAGAATGCAAGGTCCACGCAGCGTATGCAACAAGACACAGTCCACGCGCGGTGTCCACACCGAACAAGAGGAAATGTGGCACGCGCCGTGCGGGAGCAGGTGCAGTGTGCGGCACACTAGATATATACTTGGCCGCAGTGCTTTATGGGAAGGTTTTCGGACCATGAGTGAGGAAGTCGTGTTCAAGATATAGTTCTACCCCCGGGCACCGTGCCATGGGCCCATGTGGATAATTTGGTTTGATGTATTAATGTATCTAGAGTGCGCCATCTATTGGGAAACGCCAGAATTGCAGGGAAAATAAAACTAATAAATTTTATTGCAGTTCATTCATGTTTGGCGGGCCGGATTAAAAAGGTTAACGGGCCGTATGTGGCCCCCGGGCCGTAGTTTGCCCACCCCTGCTGTAATTGCATGTTTTGTTATTGTGAAACTGTCAAAGGAAACACTGACATAAGCTGAAACTGAAAGTTGAACCTTTAGTCTTCCCAGATTTCTTCAAAATATCCTCTTTTCCATGACGCACACGTTGCACTTCTCCATTCTGAGCTGTGGTGTTGCTTCTCTGTTAGGGGAATAATCCGACTCTCAGATCTCTGCCCTGGGTCATTATTCAGTCAGTACTTAGTAGATGTGAGTTACTGCTGTAGCCACGGCTGCCCTGGGACAGACTGATGAACGTGAGGCCAACTAAATAACCACCCTCCACACTCACGCACACACCACGGTAATGAGGGTGAAGTGTCTTACCTAAGGACACAATGACAAAACTCGGTACAAGAGAGAATCAAGCCGGCTCTCTGTTCTGTCAGGGTGCTTCTGTCGGGGTGCTTCTGTCAGGGTGCTTCTGTCAGGGTGCTTCATCAGGGTGCTTCTGTCAGGGTGCTTCTGTCAGGGTGCTTCTGTCAGGGTGCTTCATCAGGGTGTTTCTGTCAAGATTCTTCAACAGGGTGCTTCGTCAGGGTGTTTCTGTCAGGGTGCTTCGTCAGGGTGCTTCTGTCAGGGTGCTTCGCCAGGGTGCTTCTGTCGGGATGCTTCGTCAGGGTGTTTCTGTCAGGGTGTTTCTGTCAGGGTGCTTCATCAGGGTGCTTCTGTCAGGGTGCTTCTGTCAGGGTGCTTCATCAGGGTGTTTCTGTCAAGGTTCTTCAACAGGGTGCTTCGTCAGGGTGCTTCTGTCAGGGTGCTTCGCCAGGGTGCTTCTGTCGGGGTGCTTCGTCAGGGTGCTTCTGTCAGGGTGCTTCTGTCAGGGTGCTTCGCCAGGGTGCTTCGCCAGGGTGCTTCTGTCAGGGTGTTTCTGTCAGGGTGCTTCTGTCAGGGTGTTTCTGTCAGGGTGCTTCTGTCAGGGTGCTTCTGTCAGGGTGCTTCTGTCAGGGTGCTTCGTCAGGGTGCTTCTGTCAGGGTGTTTCTGTCAGGATGCTTCGTCAGGGTGTTTCTGTCAGGGTGTTTCTGTCAGGATGCTTCCTCAGGGTGCTTGCTTTCACTTCTCCTCTTGCCCCGGTGCCGTGTGCAGAGTAGGAAATTCCCATCAGAGGAGGATTGTGTGTTGAACCTCAGACTTCCTGTTTTGCTTTTGTTGTGGGACGGCCAGAATTCCCCGGACATATGAGTGCCTCCAAGAATTTACTTTACAGAATTGAAAATGTAAAACTTCCCTCAGATAGTCTGTTTTTTTGTAACGAACCTTTTATATTAAATCAGAACTAAAGATGTGTGTTTAGCTTGTTTTTGTGAGATGGTGCAAACAGTTGAGGAGGGGTTAATAGAATTTCCTGCCTCCTCCTCATCTTCTGTGGAACAAAAGAGTCGACTTAAGTGTTTTATAATGAAAACAAACACTTGAGCGCACGTTAAAGTTAGCCTGCTAAATCACCAAAACAGAACTAGCCAGGCGAGATTTAAAGATACACTGTACATTTTTCTGTGTCCACCACCTTCTTGTCGCCATGGAAATGGCATTGCTATGCCATGAATCTTCCACTCTACGGGGGTATTATGCAAAATCGACTTGTATCTTTGTGTGTTCTGATATTGTTCCCTCATCCATGCATGTTTGAGTGTTTTAGTGAACTCACGCATAACAACAATACAGTACAACTACACAAACCTCATGTGATGTGCAGTTTCATCAGAGGGATCCACACTGACTGTGTTATAGCGCTCTGAATGGGGAATGACTTAGCACTTGGAGCAAAGGGAGGGAGAAGTCAAACACCGAGTTACAGTTCAGGGACTTCCTTTATAAAAGAGTGCGTCAAAATCCACTTGAAAGAGTTTGTACAGAGAAAAAACACAAACAACAGAACTAAATATGTTGAGTGGCCACATGTTGCCGGCCGCAGCGGTCAGTACAAATAGCTGCACCCAGCGATCTGTACCTGAGCTAAAAAAAAGTGGTCAGATTTTAGGTAAGTTGTACTTTTAAGTTTCTTTATCATCAAGATCTTGTAATAGGCCTGTGGTAGTGGGATATATTCTAAATTAATCATCTTTCTGCTCCTTTCTATTCAAACTAATTTAATTAAACATTTCAGATACACTCAGCATCCAGCATTGAAGCTCTCAACAATATATCACATCAAATGGCAATTTTTGGGCCTCCTTTTGTGCATACGTGAGCTTTTGAAATGAGAGTAGAACACAACAGTGTTAGAGGATTGTGTGTTGAGTCTGGACTCAACAGCAGAAACATGGCAGACACGTGTGTGAAGCAGCAGTCATGATGTTTGTTTCAAAGAGCCTTCTTGATGAAGCAATAACATCTCCACAAGACAAGCAGGTAGTGAACCCTCCACCAGGAAAGTGCTTGTGTCTGCTCTGTAGTTATAATCTATGGCACATGGATCATTGTTATAATTTGCACATTTTAAACCAGCTTCATAAAAGAAACAAGTTTGCTGTCCAAGTGTGAAAACTGTGGTGCCCAGTGGTAGATGGGTCATGACAACAAAGCTCCACATGCTGTGGGGCCCTCCCACAGCTGCATCTCACACATGCAAATTACACATGTAATAATTTTTCATTTGTACCAACTGAGATGCAGCTGAATCCTGTGTATAACAGATTAAGAAAATAAAACTGGGGAACAAAGTAGAGAACAGTAGACGTGTGAAAATAGGGGTTGATCAGAAATATAGGTTCATGAAAATAAGCAATTAAAGGTAAGGTCAATGTTTACTCAACTGTTCTGCAGGAAAACTGACCCAGTTGGCCCATCCTTCAGTACTGGAGCAACGCGTCAGGAGCACTGGCCAGGAGCTTTGGTCAGGAGCTTTGGTCAGGAGCACTGGTCAGGAGCTTTGGTCAGGAGCACTGGTCAGGAGCTTTGGCCAGGAGCACTGGTCAGGAGCTTTGATCAGGAGCTTTAGTCAGGAGCACTGGCCAGGAGCACTGGTCAGGAGCTTTGGCCAGGTGCACTGGTCAGGTGCACTGGTCAGGAGCACTGGTCAGGTGCACTGGTTAGGAGCACTGGTCAGGAGCACTGGTCAGGCACACTGGTCAGGTGCACTGGTTAGGAGCACTGGCCAGGAGCACTGGTCAGGCGCACTGCTCAGGAGCACTGGTCAGGAGCTTTAGTCAGGAGCACTGGTCAGGAGCACTGGTCAGGAGCTTTGGTCAGGAGCACTGGTCAGGAGCACTGGTCAGGAGCTTTGGTCAGGAGCACTGATCAGGAGCACTGGTCAGGAGCACTGGTCAGGAGCTTTGGCCAGGTGCACTGGTCAGGAGCACTGATCAGGAGCACTGGTCAGGGGCACTGGTCAGGAGCTTTGGCCAGGTGCACTGGTCAGGAGCACTGGTCAGGAGCACTGGTCAGGAGCTTTGGTCAGGAGCACTGGTCAGGAGCACTGGTCAGGAGCACTGGTCAGGAGCACTGATCAGGAGCACTGGTCAGGAGCACTGGTCAGGAGTGCCGTAGCCAGAGGATCTGACCTGTTGTGCGTCTAAGTGGAAACACAAAGAGGCTCACTATGTTTGAAGAACTATTCCACTGTATGTGAACTCTCCCTCTCATTGTTGTGCACATCCTGGACGAGCCCTCCCTTGTTTGGACCAGACTCTCCACCACATCGAGCAGAACAGAGAGGTGATCCAGACCCGCTGTCTCTTCCCTCTGACAGGTCAGACCACTCATCTCACTAAAGCACAGTTAAGATTGTTATATTGCTCAAATAGTTTTCTGATGTTTTCGGTTTCAGATTTTACTTCCTGATTGGAAATTATGACATCAGTATTTAGATCACCATGTTACCTTATTATTTTTTTGAAAATTTTATATTCAACGAAAATCATGTATTCACATGGTTTATAAATTACATTTTTGTTTCGTTAAGTTTTTGGCCTTCCATTCCGTTTGCGCTCTAGCTCACACCCTTCAGATCACTATCACATTACAATGTGCATCCTGCTCATAAAAGTACTCGCACGCTGCTTCAGGTTTGTGAAGTGTAGTGTTTTGAGTCATGGTTTTGTATATTTATGGAGAATTGTCACACAGGAGCTTGTGAGAGGATGTGTTAACTAAACATTTCTCCTGAAAACTTCACTAACTATAACCTTAAACAAGCTTTTGCCATAAATGTGTGTAATGAATTTCTCCATTCATGTGATATAAAACCGGGGATCCATACTGTCCTCTCATCATCACCCCAGCCCCCATTGATGTCCAGACGGGTCTGAGTTTCTGAGATCTCCAGAATGTGGCAGGTGCACTTTCTAAAGATCATTCTTCTCTGGTGGGTCAGTCAGTCTGGAGAAGAACCAGCTCCAGTGGACTTTACCACAGGTGCATAAGATCTACAACAAACTGGTGGAACACGAGAGGCATCTGCTTTGATTTGAGTAGAGCTGAATACTTCTGTCAGCGTGAACTGGAGCTTTACCTTTTGAACCTTTCTTTCATGTGGAGAATCAGTTTTAAGATTAACATTTGAATTCAGATTTAGAGTCCAGCTGCAGCTCCATCATGTACTGTAAAGAATTCCAAAGCCAGTGTATAAGGTGCGGACGTGTCAGATCTGATGAATTACACTGACCTCTGTGGAAGGCTTCTCGATCAGAGCGAGGCGAACTCTGCTCATTTTAATAACCCCACCTTTTCTAACCATGACTGTGCTAAGCATCCCTCTCCTCCTCCCTGTGGTGGGTGACGGTGTAGGTGATGGTGTGGTTGGTGGTGTAGGTGATGGTGTGGTTGGTGGTGTAGGTGTGGTTGGTGGTGCAGGTGAATGGTGTGGTTGGTGGTGTAGGTGATGGTGTGGTTGGTGGTGTAGGTGATGGTGTGGTTGGTGGTGTAGGTGATGGTGTGGTTGGTGGTGCAGGTGATGGTGTGGTTGGTGGTGCAGGTGATGGTGTGGTTGGTGGTGCAGGTGATGTGTGGTTGGTGGTGTAGGTGATGGTGTGGTTGGTGGTGTAGGTGATGGTGTGGTTGGTGGTGTAGGTGATGGTGTGGTTGGTGGTGTAGGTGATGGTGTGGTTGGTGGTGCAGGTGATGGTGTGGTTGGTGGTGTAGGTGATGGTGTGGTTGGTGGTGCAGGTGATGGTGTGGTTGGTGGTGTAGGTGATGGTGTGGTTGGTGGTGTAGGTGATGGTGTGGTTGGTGGTGTAGGTGATGGTGTGGTTGGTGGTGTGGTTGGTGGTGTAGGTGATGGTGTGGTTGGTGGTGTAGGTGATGGTGTGGTTGGTGGTGTAGGTGATGGTGTGGTTGGTGGTGCAGGTGATGGTGTGGTTGGTGGTGCAGGTGATGGTGTGGTTGGTGGTGTAGGTGATGGTGTGGTTGGTGGTGTAGGTGATGGTGTGGTTGGTGGTGTAGGTGATGGTGTGGTTGGTGGTGCAGGTGATGGTGTGGTTGGTGGTGTAGGTGATGGTGTGGTTGGTGGTGTAGGTGATGGTGTGGTTGGTGGTGCAGGTGATGTGTGGTTGGTGGTGTAGGTGATGGTGTGGTTGGTGGTGTAGGTGATGGTGTGGTTGGTGGTGCAGGTGATGGTGTGGTTGGTGGTGCAGGTGATGGTGTGGTTGGTGGTGTAGGTGATGGTGTGGTTGGTGGTGCAGGTGATGGTGTGGTTGGTGGTGCAGGTGATGGTGTGGTTGGTGGTGCAGGTGATGGTGTGGTTGGTGGTGTAGGTGATGGTGTGGTTGGTGGTGTAGGTGATGGTGTGGGTGGTGGTGTAGGTGATGGTGTGGTTGGTGGTGTAGGTGATGGTGTGGTTGGTGGTGCAGGTGATGGTGTGGTTGGTGGTGCAGGTGATGGTGTGGTTGGTGGTGTAGGTGATGGTGTGGTTGGTGGTGTAGGTGATGGTGTGGTTGGTGGTGCAGGTGATGGTGTGGTTGGTGGTGTAGGTGATGGTGTGGTTGGTGGTGCAGGTGATGGTGTGGTTGGTGGTGTAGGTGATGGTGTGGTTGGTGGTGCAGGTGATGGTGTGGTTGGTGGTGTAGGTGATGGTGTGGTTGGTGGTGCAGGTGATGGTGTGGTTGGTGGTGTAGGTGATGGTGTGGTTGGTGGTGTAGGTGATGGTGTGGTTGGTGGTGTAGGTGACAGTGTGGTTGGTGGTGTAGGTGATGGTGTGGTTGGTGGTGTAGGTGATGGTGTAGTTGGTGGTGTAGGTGATGGTGTGGTTGGTGGTGTAGGTGATGGTGTGGTTGGTGGTGTAGGTGATGGTGTGGGTGGTGTTGTGGGTGCTGGATGGTGCTGGTCGGCCTCAGAGAGCCGGTGCTCAGATCAGAGTGGCCTATAATTAGATCAGAACCTCAGTAATCTCTCACTCTTCCCTCTCATCCCACTCTTTCTTCTCTCTCTTTTGGTCTTGCTCCCTCCCTTACTTTACCACTCTCTCTCACCCCCTCTCTCTTTCTCCTTCAATCACTCCAATCTTCCTACTCTTGCTTACTCCGCCTCCCTCTCTTTTCCCTCTCCATCCATCTTCTATCTGCCCTCTCTCATGCCCTCACTTTTTTTTCTTCTCTCCCTCTTTTCTCCTGCCTTTTCCCTCTGTCTCGCTCTCTCTTTCTATATATATATATATATCTATATGTGTACACTCTCTTCTCTCTCTCTCTGTGCCCCCTCTTTCTCTCCATATAGTTGCTCCCTCTCTTCTCTGTATGTCCCCTCTCTTCACTCTCTATGCCCCACCTCTCTCTCTGTCCTTGCTCTCTCTCACCCCCCACTGTCTGTCTCTCTTTTTCTCTCTCTATGTCCTCTCCCTTGCTCTCTCTCACCCCCTCCTCTCTGTCTCTCTCTCTCTTTCTATGACCTCTCCCTCACTCTCTCTCACCCCCCTCTGTCTCTATGTCTCTCTCACTCCTACCCCTTCTGTCTCTGTGTCTATCTCTGTGCCCTCTCCTCTCTCTCTCTCCTCCTTGATCGTCTGTATTCTGACTCTCTCTCTCTGTGCCCTCTCTTCTCTCTCTCTCTCTCTTTGTTGATTGTCTGTATTCTCTTTCTCTCTCTCTCTCTCTCTCTTTGTGCCCTCTCCTTTCGCTCTCTTTTATTCCTCTCTCCTCGCTGATTAACTGAATTCTCTCTCTCCCTCTGTCTCTATTTCTCTCTCACTCCTCCTCAGTGGCGGCTGGTGAACAGAGGCCGCACTCCCTAACTTAACCTCGATTTTTAAAAAAATTAATGATAAATAAATTATAAAGTTATTTTGCATTAGGCCATATGTTTAATATTTAGTTTAAAACTGAACATGTATGGAGGTCTATGGAGCAGCTGAAACATTCAGAAAATTTGACGTCATGATGTTGCTTTTGCCCATTAGTTTGCATTAGAGCTCTCAAAAACGTCCTAGTACGCAGGGTGGGGGCGACTCAAATCCACTGAGTGTCTTTAGAAACATTATCACAATTCTGACCTATGAGGATTCAGCTGCTCTGTCCCGCCTCAGCCCAACTCTGCACTGGTGCCATGCTAATGCTACAGGCTAATGCTAATGCTACAGGCTAATGCTAATGCTACAGGTTAATGTTACTGCTACAGGCTAATGAATGGAGAACTACAGAGCTGTGTGCTATGCCTGCTAGCTAAACCGAAACAGGAGAGCAGGAGGAGAGACCTAAAGCACAGGACACACTGACACAGACCGGGCCCCGGGGCACTGGCTGCTGCCGGCGGGGCACTCAGTGCTGGAGTTGGGGATGATGCTCGCTGCCCTGTCATTTCTGGTCAAAGTTTGACCTGGGCGTAGTGCAGAGGGCTTAAGTCCACCCGGTGCCCTGGTGCTATATGGACTGGCATAACTTTCAGATTGAAGTGGGAAGTGGGATTAAGACGAGTTTTAGAACAGCTCGTGCACTCGGCTCCAGGACCTTGTCCCGTGGACCTGACTGGACCGGGACGGGAGATATTGGAGACAGAACCAACAGGACAGCGGGTAGAGGACACACTCTGCATCAGTCCCCTGGAGAAGGTAACAGGCTTGTTTTTGTTAGTTCGGGGCAAATCTGAGGATGGAGCCTCACAGGTAACAGTGTTATAGTGTTAACAGGTAAATGCGTAAATGAATGAGCGACGGAGTGTTCAGTGTTCTGCCGTGTGCTGTAGGAGCTGCCCTCATGCCAGGATGTGACTGGAGCCTCATTTTTGCTGCATTTTCCTGATGTTACGGGGGCTGGTTGTCAGGCTGGTTGTGAGCGGTGTTATGTTGTGTTGTTGGAGTTGTGAGCGGTGTTATATTGTGTTGTTGGAGGTGTGAGCAGGTGCATCAGGTTGTGCTGGGCTGGTTGTGGGGCTGGTTGTGAGCGGTGTTATGTTGTGTTGTTGGAGTTGTGAGCAGGTGCATCAGGTTGTGCTGGGCTGGTTGTGGGGCTGGTTGTGAGCGGTGTTATGTTGTGTTGTTGGAGTTGGTAGCAGGTGCATCAGGTGGTGCTGGGCTGGTTGTGGGGCTGGTTGTGAGCGGTGTTATGTTGTGTTGTTGGAGTTGGGGGCTGGTTGTGGGGCTGGTTGTGAGCGGTGTTATGTTGTGTTGTTGGAGTTGGGAGCAGGTGCATCAGGTGGTGCTGGGCTGGTTGTGGGGCTGGTTGTGAGCGGTGTTATGTTGTGTTGTTGGAGTTGGGGGCTGGTTGTGGGGCTGGTTGTGAGCGGTGTTATGTTGTGTTGTTGGAGGTGTGAGCAGGTGCATCAGGTTGTGCTGGGCTGGTTGTGGGGCTGGTTGTGAGCGGTGTTATGTTGTGTTGTTGGAGTTGGGGGCAGGTGCATCAGGTGGTGCTGCAGCGTAAACTGCGCTTGGCTGTGTGTTGTGCTCTAGATAAAGTTCAGCCAATAGTGACTAAAATGACTTATGCACCCCCCAAAAAATTATACCACCAGCTGCCACTGCTCCTCCTCTTTCTGTCTCTTTCCTCTCCCTCTCTCCTTGTTGATTGTTTGTATTCTCTCTCTTCTCTCCCTGTCTTCTCCCTCTCTCCTCACTGATCATCTGTATTCTCTCTCTCCTCTCCCTCTCTTCTCTGTCTCTCCTTGTTGATTGTCTGTATTCTCTCTCTTCCCCCTCTCTCGTGGCTGATGGTCTGTATTCTCTCTCTCTGTGCCCTCTCTCGTGGCTGATGGTCTGTATTCTCTCTCTTCCCCCTCTCTCGTGGCTGATGGTCTGTATTCTCTCTCTCTGTGCCCTCTCTCGTGGCTGATGGTCTGTATTCTCTCTCTTCCCCCTCTCTCGTGGCTGATGGTCTGTATTCTCTCTCTCTGTGCCCTCTCTCGTGGCTGATGGTCTGTATTCTCTCTCTTCCCCCTCTCTCGTGGCTGATGGTCTGTATTCTCTCTCTCTGTGCCCTCTCTCGTGGCTGATGGTCTGTATTCTCTCTCTTCCCCCTCTCTCGTGGCTGATGGTCTGTATTCTCTCTCTCTGTGCCCTCTCTCGTGGCTGATGGTCTGTATTCTCTCTCTTCCCCCTCTCTCGTGGCTGATGGTCTGTATTCTCTCTCTCCGTGCCCTCTCTCGTGGCTGATGGTCTGTATTCTCTCTCTCTGTGCCCTCTCTCGTGGCTGATGGTCTGTATTCTCTCTCTTCCCCCTCTCTCGTGGCTGATGGTCTGTATTCTCTCTCTCTTCTCCCTCTCTCGTGGCTGATGGTCTGTATTCTCTCTCTTCCCCCTCTCTCGTGGCTGATGGTCTGTATTCTCTCTCTCTGTGCCCTCTCTCGTGGCTGATGGTCTGTATTCTCTCTCTCTGTGCCCTCTCTCGTGGCTGATGGTCTGTATTCTCTCTCTTCCCCCTCTCTCGTGGCTGATGGTCTGTATTCTCTCTCTCTTCTCCCTCTCTCGTGGCTGATGGTCTGTATTCTCTCTCTTCCCCCTCTCTCGTGGCTGATGGTCTGTATTCTCTCTCTCTGTGCCCTCTCTCGTGGCTGATGGTCTGTATTCTCTCTCTCTGTGCCCTCTCTCGTGGCTGATGGTCTGTATTCTCTCTCTTCCCCCTCTCTCGTGGCTGATGGTCTGTATTCTCTCTCTCTTCTCCCTCTCTCGTGGCTGATGGTCTGTATTCTCTCTCTCTGTGCCCTCTCTCGTGGCTGATGGTCTGTATTCTCTCTCTTCCCCCTCTCTCGTGGCTGATGGTCTGTATTCTCTCTCTCTTCTCCCTCTCTCGTGGCTGATGGTCTGTATTCTCTCTCTCTTCTCCCTCTCTCGTGGCTGATGGTCTGTATTCTCTCACTTCCCCCTCTCTCGTGGCTGATGGTCTGTATTCTCTCTCTTCCCCCTCTCTCGTGGCTGATGGTCTGTATTCTCTCTCTCTGTGCCCTCTCTCGTGGCTGATGGTCTGTATTCTCTCTCTTCTCCCTCTCTCGTGGCTGATGGTCTGTATTCTCTCTCTCTTCCCCCTCTCTCGTGGCTGATGGTCTGTATTCTCTCTCTCTTCCCCCTCTCTCGTGGCTGATGGTCTGTATTCTCTCTCTTCCCCCTCTCTCGTGGCTGATGGTCTGTATTCTCTCTCTCTGTGCCCTCTCTCGTGGCTGATGGTCTGTATTCTCTCTCTCTGTGCCCTCTCTCGTGGCTGATGGTCTGTATTCTCTCTCTTCCCCCTCTCTCGTGGCTGATGGTCTGTATTCTCTCTCTCTTCTCCCTCTCTCGTGGCTGATGGTCTGTATTCTCTCTCTCTGTGCCCTCTCTCGTGGCTGATGGTCTGTATTCTCTCTCTCTGTGCCCTCTCTCGTGGCTGATGGTCTGTATTCTCTCTCTCTGTGCCCTCTCTCGTGGCTGATGGTCTGTATTCTCTCTCTTCCCCCTCTCTCGTGGCTGATGGTCTGTATAGTCTCTCTCTTCTCCCTCTCTCGTGGCTGATGGTCTGTATTCTCTCTCTTCCCCCTCTCTCGTGGCTGATGGTCTGTATTCTCTCTCTCTGTGCCCTCTCTCGTGGCTGATGGTCTGTATTCTCTCTCTCTGTGCCCTCTCTTGTGGCTGATGGTCTGTATTCTCTCTCTTCCCCCTCTCTCGTGGCTGATGGTCTGTATTCTCTCTCTCTTCCCCCTCTCTCGTGGCTGATGGTCTGTATTCTCTCTCTGTGCCCTCTCTCGTGGCTGATGGTCTGTATTCTCTCTCTTCCCCCTCTCTCGTGGCTGATGGTCTGTATTCTCTCTCTCTTCTCCCTCTCTCGTGGCTGATGGTCTGTATTCTCTCTCTCTTCTCCCTCTCTCGTGGCTGATGGTCTGTATTCTCTCTCCTCCCTCTCTCATGGCTGATGGTCTGTGTTCTCTCTCTTCCCCCTGTCTCGTGGCAGATGGTCTGTATGTTGATAAGAGCGGTTTACATTCCAGCGGAGGGAGAGGGACACTGTCGCTGTAAACACAAGTACACTCACTCTGCAGGACACAGACTCTTCTTCAGACCTGAGAGATGCTCACAGTCCTGCAGGTGGAGATCAGGAGCACCTCCACAAACAATGGAACTAGACCGGGACTAAATCCGGACTAAACCAGATCCAAAACAGGACGAAAGTATGACTAAACCCAGACTACCGCTGTATCTGCTTGTTCCTGTCTTAGAAACATGAAAAACAAACTGGTTCACTCACATCAGGTTTGTTGAGTTGCTGCGTTCAGTTTTTGTTTTGGAGAATAGTCGTGTGGATGCATGGGTGATGTACACTTGTGGGCGGAGCTTTGTACAGGCTTGTGCTGTTAAGGAGCATATGGAGCATATGAATAGAGTTTAAGAGAGATCACTAGATTATTCAAACATGCATGGATGACATCTGAAACCTCATCAGGCCTGTTTTTGTTCTAAAAACAACTTTCTAAGAACAACTACCATGCTATCAGTGCACTTCCTGATTATCTGGCAATAAAATGCTTTATAATTAGAGGCAGACAGTACACATGAGTCACATTATTTTGACCTCCAGAGCTGCTTATACAAGATATATGCACTGGGGTAAGGCACATTCTGCTCAAATACATGGACAAAATCAGGTATAGTAGCTTTAATACAGTGCACAGGAAAAGCACGCTGAGGCTTTCACCTCAGGGACGGGCTCTTCACACATCCAGATAAGAGACAGCACTGGACGTAAACGGTAACAGTGAGTGTGGAGTCATATAAAATGTTATCAGCAAGTGTGTGGGCGAAACAATGAAGATACTGCGAATACAGTTGACAGCAGCAGAGTGTCCAGCTGAGACAGAGACACGTGTGTGGTTTACGGCACAGCCTTCACTGTTTCATGTGTATCCTTGCAACTTTCCACCAGGTTATAACAATGTTCTCTCATCGAAAACCTGCCAGAAGAGGTTTTAGATGTCATCCATGCCTGCTTGGGTAATCTAGTGATCTCTCCCTGGCCCTCTTTGGCCTTGAGTTTTATAATCAGTGACAGTTTTAGGCAGACAGGAGAGTTTGTTTTCCTGCTTTACATGTTTTGGATACTTCCTAAAGCTTTCCTCAGAAGCAAATTCTCCTGGGCCTTATTTGAACCATCCTGCTGTAAGATTTTGTCCAAGGCACCCACAAGCCTATGTCAGCCATGCCACACGACAATTCTCTAAAAATACAAAAACAGCATACAAAACTACACAACAACTTGACAAGCCTGTTGCAATGTCTGTGTGATCCCTCAGTGTCCAGGCAGGATTCGTAGCAAAAGAAAGATTCAAAACCTTTGTGCATTAAGATAAAGGTTTTTGAGTGAAATTTTGCAGCTCATCCAAGAAGATTCTTCAGCTCTGACCTGAAGTTCAGTTGAATTTTTCTTTCTCTAATAACCTGATGTGATGTGCAGTAGTTTCACAGTAGGATGCACACTGACTGTGTCCTGACTGTGTCCTGATAGCGCGCTGAAGGGGAAGAGTGTCAAAAATGTAACTTATTAATACAATGTTTTCATTGAATAAAGCATTTTCAAAACAGTAAAAGTTCTGAGTCTTTTGTTTCAACTCAGCCCCGTTCGCTCTCAGGACCCAAAAGCCCTTTTGTGGGACTCTCCTTGTGAAATGATCTGAGTTTGTTAAAAGTGCTGCTATCATCACAAACAGTGTCAGTGTGTTTACAATTATTAGACCATTTATAGAAAGAAATCAATATCAAAAATTGCATTCTCAAAGACAAATCCCCTCCACAAACTAACTGACTGTGACACAATGGGATGGAATTGCAGTTTCAGACATAAAAAGAAAAGTTCCCCAATATCAGCTTCAAATTAATCCCAAAATGAGCTTGGTGTCTCAGTGAATCACCTGCTATAACAAAAGTCATGTTCCACCCCTCAAACCCACACATAGAATTCTGAGTCATTTGGCCGTAGAATCATATGGGCCGTTCCATGGGGAAGTGGCAGAAATTCATTAAAGCAACATCAGTGTAACTGTGAGACATGTTCAGTGGTATAATTCTATTAGAGTTCAAACACTTGTGACTTACTGAAGCATAATCATGTAGTACTGAGTCACATGTGCACTCATCTGTGTACCTTCATGTCATGTGCTCCTGTCTCAGGTGTGACTCTGCTGTGTGAAGTACACTGGGTAATAATGTTGTGTACAACTCTTCATGTTGTATAGACAGGAGGTGAAATCTGCTATAAATCCCAGCTAGAATCCTTATTTTTTATGTTCACACACACTGAACATGTCTGAGGTGATAACTCTAGACTTGGGCTTATTATGTTTTTTTTATTCACAAAAACAGCGTACTAATTCATATGTACTAATATATGAGTACTAATATATATGTACTAATGTATGAGTACTAATATATATGTACTAATGTATGAGTACTAATATATATGTACTAATGTATGAGTACTAATGCATATGTACTAATGTAGATATACGAGTGCTGTCAAAAAATATTGCGTTATTAACGAGGTAACGCAAAACAATTTTAATGGCGTTAATTTTTTTAATCACAAGATTAATGCTCTTTGTGACCTGGTGAACTAGTTTTTTCATAAGCTGTGGCCACTGCTAGAAATACATGAAAAACTACAGGATCTGGCTGTAAATAAGAAGCAAAATGGTTTGTACAAAACAGCACAGCACGGTTGCTAATGTATGTGCACACACACGACTTCACTATACAACAAATGTTTTTCAGCCTCATTTGCAGCTGTCCTCACTGCTCCACACTGCTATTATGTCCATAAAGTCACAGAAGAGTGCGTACTGAGCGCGTACTGAGTGTGTACTGAGTGTGTATTACAGCAGGACTCAAACAGCGCCTTGTGATGATGGCATAAGGCTGTGGCTCAGTTCAGTTGTGCAGGTGTGAGTGTGGAACACAGAACCCTACACAATCGTAACATGGTTCTAAAGTCCTAGTTTGAGTGAGCCCTTAGTACAGCAGCGATGGGGCAGACAAACACAGTGGTGCTCACTGGAGATCACTGGACGTCCCTCAGCCATGAGAACTCCCTCAGGTCACAGCACATTATTTCACCCACAGTGGAACTTCAGTCCTTTAACAGTTAACAGTTACAGTGTGAGCAAAGTGTCTCTTCTGTCTTCAGAACAGTTCAAGTTTAACTGTTCTGAAGACAGAAGAGACACTTCGCTCACACTGTAGCAGAACACTTCATGAAAGTTGAACAGCCAACACAAAGTTGTCTCAATTGACAATTGTTCTGGTTTGCACTAAAAAAAAATAAAAATAAAATTTGCACAAAGCCTATCCACTTTTCTATGTGGATAAGAGGATTAAAATAACGATTCAAGGGACAAAAATGTGATGATTCATTTGCGAATAACCACGGGTTAACTATGACATTCAGGAGATTAATAACAATTAAATATTTGAATCAACTGACAATACTAATATGTACTAATGTATAAGTAATACATATATGTACAGTCGTGGTCAAAAGTTTTGAGAATGACACCATATATTACATTTTCACAGGGTCTGCTGCTTCAGGGTTTTTAGGTGTTTTGTCAGATGTTTCTGTGGTTTACTGAAATATAATTACAAACATTTCATAAGCATCAAAACTTTTATTGACAATTACACTGAGTTCATGCAACAAGTCAATATTTGCAGTGTTGACCCTTCCTTTTCAAGACCTCTGCAGTTCTCCCTGGCAGCTGTCAATCAACTTCTGGACCAAATTCTGACTGAGGCCGTCCATTCTGGCATAATCAGTGCTTGGAGTTTGTCAGAATTTGTGGGTTTTTGTTTGTCTTGAAGATTGACCACAAGTTCTTAATGGGATTAAGATCTGGGGAGTTTCCTGGCCATGGACCCAAAATCTTTATGTTTTGTTCCCTGAGCCATTTGCTCCATCACGCTGGAAAAGGCTTTGTTCATCACCAAACTGCTCTTGGATGGTTGGGAAAAGTTGCTCTCGGAGGACGTCCTGGTACCATTCTTTGCTCATGGCTGTGTTTTTAGGCAAGATTGTGAGAGAGGCCACTCCCTTGACTGAGAAGCAACTCCACACATGAATGGTGTCAGGATGCTTTACTGTTGGCATGAGGCAGGACTGATGGTAACGCTCACCTGGTCTTCTCCGAACAAGCTTTTTTCCAGACGCCCCAAACAATGGGAAAGGGGATTCATCAGAGAAAATGACTTTACCCCAGTCCTCAGCAGTCCAATCCCTGTACCTTTTGTAGAATGTCAATCGTTCTCTGATGTTTTTTTCTGGAGAGAAGTGGCTTCTCTGTTGCCCTTCTTGACACCAGGCCTTGCTCCAAAAGTCTTTGCCTCACTGTGCATGCAAACGCACTCACACCTGCTGCTGCCATTCCCGAGCAAGCTTTGCACTGGTGATGGCCCGATCCCGCAGCTGAAGCAACTTTAAGAGACGGTCCTGGCGCTTGCTGGAGTTTCTTGGGCGCCCTGGAGGCTGTTTGGCAACAACTGAACCTCTCTCCTTGAAGTTCTTGATAATCCGATAGATGGTTGACTGAGGTGCAATCTTATTAGCTGCTATAAATTTCCCTGTTATGCCCTTTTTGTGCAATGCAATGATGACTGCACATGTTTCCTTGCACATAACCATGGTTAACAGAAGAGGAACAATGATGTCAAGCACCATCCTCCAGTGTCCAAGTGTCCAGTCTGTTATTCTAACTCTGTTATTCTAAATCATGACAGACCGATTTCCAGTCTTGTCCTCATCAACACCCACACCAGTGTTAAAGGAGGAATCTTTGAATTGATGTTAGCTGGTCCTTTTGTGGCAGGGCTGAAATGCAGTGGAAATGTTCTTTTGGGGATTAAGTTAATTTTCAAGGCAAAGAGGGACTTTGCAATTAATTGCAGTTGAGCTGATCACTCCTCATAACATTCTGGAGTATATGCAAATTGCCATAATAAATACTGGAGCAGCAGACTTTGTGAAAATAAGTATTTGTGTCATTCTCAAAACTTTTGGCCATGACTGAATATATTGACCTGCCTCAGTCTGAGTTCAGATGATGACACCATGAGCACACAGACTTTGTGACAGGAAACTGAAATCCCATCTCATTGTGTCACAAACAGTTTGTGGAGAGGATTTGTTCTAATTACTGTAAACAGAACTGCATCAGTTTATATTGTTGCATTCCTCGTCATGACCTTTTGTTCTAAATTCCACGACTATGTGACACTGTATGTGACTATAGCAGCACTTTTAACAGACTCAGATCATTTCAGACAAGGAGGGTCCCACAAAAGGGCTTTTGGGTCCTGAGAGCAAATGAGTTGAAACAAAATGCTTGTAATGTCCCGAGGTGTGACTCATGACAAATCATAGTGAGAAAAAGGAGCAGAATATTGGCGGTGGAGGCGTCTGGCTCTCAGAATACTCACATGCTGATCTAAATATGTAACAGTAAACTTTTTGTAATAAACAACATTAACATTTACTATGGAATGACCTCTGCTATGACCACAACCTGCCCATACTTACCTCTGTTCTGGTGTGTGTCCTGTAGTGTAAGAAAAGGCTAAAGCAGATCTGTTCTGCAAAATCAACTTTTCAAAGCCTTTAACCATGTTGTAGTAGTTTTACCAATTAATTTACTCACCTAAAGTTGTATTTGGTGATTCAAGTATGTTTGTGTAATCTTTAATCACTTTTTTACCTATATTTTCACCTCCACTGTTATATTATGCTTTGGTTTTCACACAGTCATTTTGATAATAAAAAAAAAGCTGCTCTAGTGTGATGTGCTTTGTTGTGATGATGTCTGGAGTTTACAATACAGCTCCCATGAGGCACCACAGTTTTCTACCACAGAAGTCAGCAAACCTGTTTTTTAAGTTGTTTGAGATTAATATTGTGATTTCAAATGATCGTAGTGCCATAGATTATAACTATATAACAGGCTCTAGCACTATATGTCTTTATCAAATCACAGTGAATTTTGGGTATTTGGCTGGCCCCTCCCTGCTACTCGGTTCCGCATTCTTCAGTGTGTCTGGGGCAATAGTGCAGCTCAAGGGTCTGACCTGTTGTGTGTGCTCTCAGGTGAAACAGTGTATCTGAAAAACCATTCCACTGTATGTGAACTCTCCCTCTCATTGTTGTGCACTTCCTGGACGAGCCCTCACTTGTTTGGACCAGACTCTCCACCACATCGAGCAGAACGGCCCCATGATCCAAACACACTTTTAAACCGGTTTCTCTGTACAGTCTCAGAGGTAAGATACGGTGGAAAGTCAAGATGTAACAGGCTCTTTCTTGGCACAAAGTATGAAATCCCATTGTAACATGAAATACCCCATAACCCACATATTAACCATGACTCAGATGTTCTAATACTTCACTACTCTGCTCCTGTCCGCTGGGTGTGCTCACAGGGTGGATCAGTGCAGTCAGGTCCACACAGGTGAGACTCTCCCTTTACCTCTGTCTCCCCCCTCTGTCTCTCTGTCTCTTGTTGAGAAAGCTGTAAATTGGTACAGCTCAGTTTGCTGTCAAAATGCTTGCTCTTGTTTTATAAATCCTGTTCATATTTGGTCTTGCACTTGTTTGCGCCTTGATTTATTTTATTCACCTCAATAATGTGATATGTTTTGCATTTCAAATAGCTTATTTCTGTAAAATACTATGTTTCATGTGAAGTTCATTTGAAATTGACTTGTGTAAGTCTTTGAAAAGCTGGAAATAACCTAATGTTAACATGTAAGTCATATCCCCTGTGGGTCGAGCTCTGGTCTTAAAGGCCTCGTAACATTGCGCCAACAAGCACAAGTGGAGCTGTGGTTTTGTCACAGAGGGTGGGTCCAGTGGCAGGAGGTGTGTATTGCGTGGTGGGGCGGGTGTGGGTTCTGCTCCTCCATGTGTTTGTGGATGTGGAGGCGGTGCGGGGGAGAGAAGTTGTCCGTGGTCCTTGTTGCGTGGACTTTGTTTGGTGTTTTCCTCGTGCGGGGGCATCGGTGCAGATGTGCCGTGCTTTGGCCCACCTCCTCCAAACGGGACTTCTCAGTTTCGTACAAATTGTTTGTGTAGTTTTTCTAACATTACAGCCGTTTTAGGGGGTGTGACAGGTTTTGAAAAGATTTTTCAAAATAAAAGATTGTTCAGACTCAAATAATAAATACAACGGAAATAATTTCGTGGGCGGCCGGTGGCCCAGTACCAATTGATCCACGGACCGGTACCGGTCCCCGGCCCGGGGGTTGGGGACCACTGAGCTAAGAGACTGACACCCTCATGTTTTGCCTTGGTAAGACTTTGGGACCTTGGGGTTGTAAGACTGGTGCCTGGGCTCTTTTCTGGGATGGAGATGTGTTTCCAGTAACATAACACACAGCGTGCTTATTCCATATTGTTATTTATTAGAAATGCTTTTGATCCAAGAGAGGTGACTGGAGCCTCATGTTCTTTTGAAGATTCTGGATGACCCAATAACTGACCCTTCTGATGTTAGTGCAGGTTGTGGGATAGACCTCTCAACATGAAGACTACTTTCTACCTGTATCTGTATCTATCTGTAAACTGTGAACTTGTAACTTTGTATGCAATAAATCTTTTAAAAAGGGCTGAGATTTGCGCTTTTTGGCATATCAATCTCCAAGAGAGGTCAATATCTAGTTTGGGCCATGAAGCTGTCTAAAGAATATGCATAAAGCTTTATTTTTTACACTTAGTATGAAGAGGACAGTGCACAGAATGTGACTGCACTGCTCTCTTATCTACTTTGCAGTAAAAAAGGGTTGTGGATGAGTTTGTAGAGCATTCAAATTATTATCACTTGGGGAAAATAATCTAAATCACCCCTACCCTACCCATCTGTTGCTCTGGATTATAACAGTGGGCATCAGCAGTGTGGAAAAAACATATCATTTGATCTCTAGAGTCTCTGTTCAAAAGTGATCCAGAGGATTTATTTGACTTATTCACACATTCTGACCTGGAGGAGAGAGAGCAGCTGAGTCCTCGGGCACATTTAAAGTGAGAGGACACATCCACAGGGCCCTTAGAAAATGTTCAGCTAAGGGGACTAAGTCTCTGTTGATGCTTTTTCAGGAAATGGAGTTTGATCTCAAGGGCCAACAATATGTACGTTATGTGAGGGCGGTTTTGGCAAAACCCAGAATATTAAATAATAGTCTGTAAATGCCACATGATGCCTATACATGGGGTAGTGAGTACATAGAGTGTGTATTCAAAGACCGCAAAGACCGTTCACCCTCAGTAGTGACTCTAGGCTCTGAATCCAGTGAGAAGAGCCTGACACAGCCCGAGGTGTAAAGGACCCTGCACACTTGAACGTAAGTCAGGGATATGTAGTGTTTCTTATCCAGACATTTAAACTCTAAATGTGATACCATTACAGAGGATACTAAAGCCGACTGTTCACATTAGACAGGAGAATTGTACCTGCACAGAATAACCTGCTCGTTGATTGAACTGTTATTCTTATTCAAAGAATCAGAAGTGTTTTTCATTCTTGTTAGTGTGAAGGAAAGATTGTGTCCTATAGAGAGTACACAACATTCTTTAGAGACTGATCTGCTGATGTTTTGGCTCAATACAGAAATGCAAAGTCACAATAGTCAAAAACAAGACCTCTACAGTAACCTGGTGACCCTAGAGATGTGTGCTCTTACAGTCGTCAAGGGCAACCAGTGCTGATAGAAGTACTCCATTTTGTAAAAAGTACATTTACAGGAGCCAAAAAGTACTGTCTGCTTTCTCTAGTGAGCGCATCAGCAGCAGGTGAGCATCAGGTCTGTGGTTTTGAAGAGGAATCCCGAAGACCTGTTTCCGTTTTTAAATGGTTTTAGCTTAGTAATGCAGAGAGGTCTCGTTTGGCTCTTGGCGAGGGCGGACGCATTTTTCTCTCCTCTCCCGACCCTTATCTTTCCCTGCTTTGCTCTTTGTCTCGTCTGGTCTAGTGTCTAGTGTTTTTTTTCCTTAAGTGACTCTCTCCGCTCTGCCCTCCAAAACCAAATTAATTATGGATTTGATAAATTGGTCTCTGAACGCTATTGACACCATTAACAAGACAAGCAGGGTCGGGCGAACCTGCGTACAGAGGATCTATCTATTCGGAACCAGGATTAACGGACTTTGCACATTGGAATTACGCTTGGACCTGATTTTTCCGTAAATTCAAATACTGAGGCAGCTTTTCAAAGCCCCTCTTGGCTGCCCGGAAATTGGAGTGAGGGGCAGAGCTTCAAGCACTCGAACTTTGTGACTATGGGCAGAGGTCGCGGTCACTGACCGCTGATGGACATGCTTGGACATGGTGGCTCTAAATCGCAATTTTTGGATAAAATCTGTAGGAAACTTGGAGCTCTGCATAGAAATGACCTTGAGACCAGTGGACAAACAGAGCAGTGTTGTGGAAATTGCATGCAGCTGCTCGCTCTAAAACCAAAATAACCCAATCTTATCTTTTGGCCTCCCCAAGCAGCACTGGTCACGACCAAGGCCGGGCTGGTGTCAAATCACCCTGAGAATACAGCGGAGGAAGCCTGGCCCCTTCCCAACCCCCTCGCAGCTTCGTACCCCCGACCGGGTGGGCGGGTCTGTTGCATCCAGCGCCGCTCATGGCTGCAGGATCCGGATGCTGCTGCCTACGTTGGGCCTCCTCCACACCCCTCCCCTACCCTGCTGCTGGTTCTGTGGAATGTCTACACTGTGTTTTGACTATGTTGCTGATGCTCGGAGGTTCTTTTATTTGTGTACTCACTCCAAACGATATCCTGTTCTGGGTCCTAGTCTGGGGCGGTCCTCTTTTTTTTCCCTCCCCCTGTCCACATGTGATGCTGTTTTTTTTGTTTATTTCTATCTGCTACCTGCCGTCCTGTCCGGTCCGTGTTGTCTTCCCCATGTGATATTGTTCCCTTTGTATGTTGTAATGTACGGACGGGGAGACAGGTCCAATTTCAATTGCTTTGTATGTCTTGTACATGTGAAAGAATTGACAAATAAAAGCTACTACTAGTACGACAGAGACATAATGACCTACATGTGTCACTTTTTCAGAGGAAACATCACTCATACAATTTAACCTTCATTTCATTCAAAGTAATATTCTAGTTCAAGTGTCATATTTAAAACCTGTTTTTTGGTTATTAATCTTCTATCATAATTATACCAGAGCTTTTCTCGTAAATTGCTGTTGCAAGATTGAAATTCCTCCATGGTGGGACAGTAAAACATCTTCTCCTAACTACAATATTATTCATGGCCTTGTACACAAGTTTCAGCAAGACCCTAACTTCATTTTAAAAATGCCACACTCTATCACTATTCTCTCTCTCCCTTTCTCCCTCCCTCCCTCTGTCACTCCCCTCCCATGCTCCCTCCCTCAGCACACTGAGGAAGCTGCACATTCCAGGACAGGCTCAGACACCTGCCTCCTTTGAACCTGTCACAACATTTGTCGAATCTGCCAAAAGTCAGGATGGAACCTTTATATGAGATTTCCAAACAAATGATTCTATGCAATCACCCCTATGAACTAACATCAAGGACCATGACGTCCACCCTCCTGTGGGCTCACCACCTGCAGAGGGGTTCAGCAGCAAGCTGCCCCCGCGACCCAGCTGGATTAAGCGGGAGAAGATGGATGGATGGATGGATTCTATGCAATAAGATGTTCTCCTGAGCAGCTCTGTGCTGTGTGGAAGCCTCCTGAGCAGCTCTGTGCTGTGTGTGGAAGCCTCCTGAGCAGCTCTGTGCTGTGTGGAAGCCTCCTGAGCAGCTCTGTGCTGTGTGGAAGCCTCCTGAGCAGCTCTGTGCTGTGTGTGGAAGCCTCCTGAGCAGCTCTGTGCTGTGTGGAAGCCTACTGAGCAGCTCTGTGCTGTGTGTGGAAGTCAGTGCTGAACCAACCACAACAAACATGGCCACGCCCACAGACGTACTGAGGCCTGTTTTAGCAGAAATACAGACTATTTATTTTGTCAAAAACATGCTGAAAGAGCTTTGTGCATTTGTGGAGAGTCAGATGTCTGGATGTCTGGATTTAACTTGTTTTTTATTTGGCTGTTGTGAGGTTTTGACCAATCAGAGTGAAATATTTGTGTGAACCCTCTGATCATTGGTTCTGATCACTTTCAGTGCGAGTTGTTTGAGCTCAGAGGGACAGTTTTTGCATTGTGTTTAAAGGTGCATTATGTCACTTTTGTGGAGGAGGGTCAGTCCTCTTTGTCTCCATGGAGACTTTAGAGTGTTCCACAGTGTGACATTAAACTTTTCATCCAGACTCCTGAAAAGTTAAGCAGTAGATCTTTAAAGGCGCTGTACACAGGCATATTTATTCCACATACTAGAGCAAAAAGTGTCTCACACATGTACTGTAGAAGCTCTTGAGTCTGTCTTCACATGCTGTCTGCATCTAATCAGAAAGCATTTAATTGTCCAAGAATCAGGAGCTGCACATTAGCATGGTAGTTGTTGTTATCTTTATTTTCACTGTAATTCACCAAACTGTTTAAAATGAACTTGTTCTGATTTCTGGTAGAAGCTTTAAGGAGCTACAAAAACAAACTCCGGACATGTTTGTATATTTGAATAAATGGAAATGTGAAATCTAAATATAAGTCTCATGTTTTTGCGCACACAAAGCACATTTTTAAAACACATCTCTAGGAACAGTCATTTCCAATCACATCAAATATAGTTTTACAACTCTTTTGCTCACAAGTCAGTGTGAACCGCTGACGCACCATTACTGTTACTGTGTTTCCCGTATCTCCAACAGGCCCCTTCACTCCTCCTCAGACTTTAATGACTCTGACTCTCATGGCACGCTCTGTTTGGGTCAGGTACAGAACGTTCCGGTGCATTCCTGTGGTTGGTACGTGACCCGCAGATCGGGAGACCTGCAGCATTGGTGTGACGAGAGGAGAGATGGTATCACCAGGACCTGTCAGTGCAGAGAATAGAATCTGCTCTGATACAGCCACAGGTGAGTCAAACACATGATGACAAAGTCATAAATAGACATAGGAGCTTTTTTTTACATTTAAAGATGTAAGTTTTCTGGAGGAGGTTCACTACCTGCTTGTCTGGAGGTGTTACTGCGTTTCAGTGCAGTGATGAGGTCGCTGTATCGGGCTTTTGTGCTGAAGAAGGAGCTGAGTCAAAAAGCAAAACTTTGTGTAATGACCAAAAGGACAGGATCGTGGATAAAAGTGTTAAATGAGTTTCCTCTGCAGAGTGGCTGGGCATTCCTTTAGAGACAGAGTGAGGAGCTCAGTTTAACAGGAGGAGCTCGGAGTGGAGCCGCTGCTCCTCCATGAGGAGCAGCTGAGGGAAGGGAATCTGTTCCAGTTCATGTCCCACTGGGAGGAGGGACATGAGGGTTCCTGCTCAGACCGATGCAGAAAATGAATGGATGGAAAAATGAGATAGAACAGCTTTAATGTAATGTGAAGGACAAAGCATCAAAGAACAAAGAACAGACACTAACATGAGACAAACTAAACCACAGACTGCTGCAAGAAACACATCAGTCATGCCAGAAGAACATGAAGCGTGTAGGAGTACTGGAGTAATGGAGTAATCTGGTGTAATCTACTCCAAGAAGTACACTTCATGTAAATATGCTGGGCTTTGCACATCAGGTCTGCACCGGATCTGAACCAGGACTTTTGTGGTTTTGAAGTCTGGTAAAAGCTGCAGTGGCAGTGCCCTGACTCAGGCTGTGGCAGAGTCATTAACAGTATCAGTTATGTCTACAGCACACATTGTGATCTGAGTCAGCAGCCTGTGGCTCTAATATGTTCTTATGCCCTGGAACTATGGACTCCATCAGATTAAACTCAACTGAACCTGCAAACATGGAAACTTTGGTTCAAATGTTTGCATTTGTGTTATTTTTACTGTGTAGATTTACTTGTGTTGTGATATCTGTGACCATTTTTAAGATTATACAACCAATTCAGAACAAGTAAATAGACACTAAATCTGAAAACAAGATGAAGAACCTGATGGAAGTTTTAACATCTTGCTCAGATGAGAGGAATTTGCAGTGTGAGGAATCCTCTTATTGTTTCTAGTGCAGAGGTCAGCTGTACGTGTGTCCCTGCGTCCTGATCAGTCTGAAAAGTATGGTGCAAACTGTGCATTATCTGAACATGAGCTCTGTAATATTCCACAGCGCTGATTAACACTTGTCCCACATTACAATGACTGTGAGTGAGTGACAGGTGCTTTTCCTAGTTTCATGATCACAGTTAACAAACATGTGACTCAGTTCATATCCTGCCTCTAAGCGGGTCACAGGATAAACTGTCCTAACAGCCGTCAATAAAAGGAGCTTTTGATGTAACACACTTGTGTTTGTGTACTGACCCAAATGTCACAAAACGAGCCATAAAAATATGAGTAATGTCCCAGACTGTACTGTACTGTACTGCTTACACAACACTACCTGTGACCGCTTCCATGACGACAGCACTCTATCCCCTGTGTGAGCCTGTGTGCTGAGGGAGGGCATCAGGTTTAGTCTAGCTCTTATCATGTACCTACACTGTAAAATCTATCATTAGGGTTCACTTGCATTGAGCTAGTTTACTTCACTCACAGCTAATGATTAATGGTTGTGGTAAAGCAACAGTTACTTTCAGGGTGAAAAAAGCACATTACTGGGCAACCGGACTAAGGTCGACTTGAATGAGACGAGTAACTTCAACTGTAACATATTATTGCCAAGAGTCCAGCTCCATTTTCCAGTCTGTTCCAGTCCTCCCTCCCTGTTTTTCCTTTAGGCTTTTAGGCCATGTACACACGTAGCCGGGTATTTTTAGAACCAAACATTTCCCCCCCTCCGTTTATAAAAATTGTTTTATCCACACCACCTCATCTTCGAAAAAAATACCTTCCACACATAACTGAACATCTGCGTTTTCAACCACATTCATACACATTCCAAACCTGTAGATGGCGTTATTTCCATTGAGCCCTCACTTCGCCGTCACTTCCGCCTAAACTTAAACAACAGAAAACATGGCAGCGAGCTCCTTTGTCTGGACAGACTCAGAGTCAGAATTGCTCCTAAACACAGTTTAGGAGCAATTCTGCTCTCAACACACACACAGCTCTCAAGAAACGACTCCGATCCATAGTCTGCTTTGGCTTTGGCTTTGGCTTTTGCAGTCACCTAAACAAATGTCGCACGTTTGACGTCAGGGCAGATTCATATTTTTTGGCGCAGACAGTGACATTTTAAAACGCAAAACCCCAGTTATCTCTGTCCACACAAACAGGCATAAACGGAGTTTTCAAAAATCTTCACTTTGGCCGGAGTTTTCCCTGAATACTCGTTTCTGATGCGTGTTCGTGTGGATGACAGGTCAAAACGCAGCAAAACATCTTCGGTTTATCAGATACCCGGATACGTGTGGACAAGGCCTTAGACTTTAGACTTCATTGTCCCTGAGGGGCAATTCATTTTCACGCACACAGAGCTCATTTGACACATTCAGTGACAACACAGCACAACAGACACAGACACATTACCATAGACATTACAGTGCACTCATCGGGGTCTACCATTCAAAAACGTAATGGCCGAGGGGATGAGGCTTCTGTAAAGCTTCTCCTACACCTGAGCGCCCTGTACCTCCATCCTGAGGGCGGAGGGCTGATCCTGCAGTGGGTCCTGTTCCATGGAAAGTGCAATGCATCCAATGGCCCTGTTATTAAGATCTGCAAGGTCTGGGGTTCCTACAGCTCCACTCATTCCCTGATAATCCCTGGGCCGCCTCTATATCTCTATATCCTCCCTCTGTTCAGTCTCTATATCCTCCCTCTGTTCAGTCTCTATATCCTCCCTCTGTTCAGTCTCTATATCCTCCCTCTGTTCAGTCTCTATATCCTCCCCTGTTCAGTCTCTATATCCTCCCTCTGTTCAGTCTCTATATCCTCCCTCTGTTCATCTCTATATCCTCCCTCTGTTCAGTCTCTATATCCTCCCTCTGTTCAGTCTCTATATCCTCCCTCTGTTCCTTCAGTCTCTATATCCTCCCTCTGTTCTCTCAGTCTCTTTATCCTCCCTCTGTTCTCTCAGTCTCTTTATCCTCCCTCTGTTCTCTCAGTCTGTATATCCTCCCTCTGTTCTCTCAGTCTCTTTATCCTCCCTCTGTTCTCTCAGTCTCTTTATCCTCCCTCTGTTCTCTCAGTCTTTGCTCGATTACACCTGTGCTCCTGTTTTGTTTTTTCCAGCATTTTTTGAGCCCTAAGTCCTGGGCCTTGGTTGAGTTGACCTGGAATGACCGACCTTTATTATTATTCTTACACATTAAAATGTGTTTGAACTTAAGCCAAACAAAAGTTTTTCTATGTTTTTATTAAATATTCAGATCCTTGTGTACCTAGTGCAGATCTAAATGGCATTATTGTAGAATAGAATAGAACAGAACAGAACAGAATAGAATAGAATAGATGTTTTTACTCTAACTTTGTAAATAAGTAACATTTACTTGCTCAATTCAAGGCAATCGGTTTCCCTGGTTTTTCCAAGTAAGATGAACTTGATATATCAAATTTGAGGAACTGACTGATTGCCACAGCTTCACAACATGAGATCTATGAATGAAAACTAAAGTCCACTTAATTTGCTCTGCCTGGTTATATGGAAGAGGAATTTACGGTACACTACACTGAGCAATTACTTGTCATTACTTGTACGCTCAGCTTTAGATTCACTTCCTCTTTAGTCAGATTTTTCAAGGAAATCAGTTTCCTAGCTTTTTCAAGTAAAGTCTACTTAGATTTTAGATTTTACCATGTATGTATCAGTGGGAGGGCACCAGGTTTAATCGAGCTCTGATTTCAAACACTGTCCTATGCATCAGTGGGAGGGCATCAGGCTTAATCCAGCTCTGATCACACTCTCTGCTGGGCGTCCAGGCGGGTGATCAGATGTAGGTCTTATCTGAACGTGGCCTGGCAGGAGTCCAGGCACAAGTGCTTCTGCTGTTATTGAGCTGAGTTAATGTCTAAACTCAACAATGTGTAACAGAAGGGAATGTGAAGCATGTGTGACGATGGAGCAGACGCACTTCAGAGCTCCTATCGTACTGCAAATGGACTCGTGTGAGCTTTAGACACAAGTTAGAATGCTGTTACTGTTTAGCTTCATTAACATATTTTTGAGTAATCTTTTATTATTAGTCTCCAAAGCTCCAAAACGTTCTGCAAGTGGTGCTTCTGAAGTTAGCAGCTCCTTTTATGTTTCGATCAGCAGAAATAGGAAATTCCAGGACTCAAATGATCTAAATGACTCTAGTGAAAGTGCATGGAGTTTAAAACCACAATGGAGCACTTCCTGTATTACCACATGACATCACAAGGTGGAACAGAGTGTTTGATGGAAGAACTAAATATGCAGGGTTTGTGAATGAAACAAAACACAGCCCCATGTTTGTGCTATTAGAACATAGAGCAGATAACAGTGTAATACAGGCCATTTACAGCTGAGATCCAGTTGCTCTCAGAGGTCAGAGGTCACAGATTGGAGCCTCACTTCTGCCACTCTGCCCCAGGGCAGAGTGCAGAGTGAATACTGCTCTGTAATGCGTTTTTGAGTGTCTTTAAAAGCAGTGATTAAATAATGAATGAATCACCACGTTAAACATCAGATGCCCGTTCAGGCTGTGAAGTCAGAAAAACAATGAGCAGTTTATTGCAGTGAAGATTCAATAAAGTCATAAATACTGAACCAGAAGAGCTCAAATCAGACACAAAGAGGATCCAGAAGTTTAGCACCCGGACATTGTTCTTACATGATGGACAGTTAATATGGGGCGACCAGATTCTCCAAATAAAACACTGAGACATGCCTGGTCTGGTGGAGCTGGAATGGTGGAGCTGGTCTGGTGGAGCTGGTCTGGTGGGGCTGGTCTGGTCTGGTGGAGCTGGTCTGGTGGAGCTGGTCTGGTCTGGTGGAGCTGGTCTGGTCTGGTGGAGCTGGTCTGGTGGAGCTGGTGGTGGTGCTGGTCTGGTCTTTGTGGGCCGGTCTGGTCCTGATAAAAGAGTGAAAAGAGGGAGTGGTTAAGCACAATAGTTCTGCACTTGGTTCATTCAGGAGCAGTGACAGAACCTCTGAGCTCCTGGTCTTTGTGCTCAGCTCAGTGTCCAGAGTTTGTATTGTGAATGAGGAAGAGCAGAATTCCCTCTTTACTTTTGGCAGGGATCAGACTGTTCAAACTATGGACACCTGGGGCATGTATAAAACTGAGGCAAATCACTGGTTTGGGATAAATTAGATGGAACTTGCTAAACCTGATGCCCTCCCTGTACACAGAGCTCAAAACTGGGACAGTCCCGGGCCAACAGGGTCGTCTGGTCAGTTTAAGTTAAAAGTAACACTTGAGCGTGGATTTCAGCTCCTGTTCTGTGTTAGCAACATGAGCATATCAGTTGGGTTTTGAATTTTTACTAAACGCACGGCGCCATTATGTTGGATTTTCTAACTCAGGCTCTGAAATGTTCTCCCAGTTTCCCAGGAGAAATTCTGAGATCGCAGCACAATCCAGATGTCGTCCACAGTCAGAGGTCACCAACGCACCATGAAGCCCAAATAACTCAAGTTTCCATTAGTGGTGCTGCTGATGAGTTTCTGCAGAATAGTTCATTTTCCTCTCGTTACTGTGAGTCTGATGCATCCATGAGTCAATTAAACCACATACATTTCTCACAAATTACACTCTTACAAGTATCAGTGTTTTGCAATTGGCCTATAGCGGACACTGACACACAGCAAACTGGCTAACAAGGACATCCTGTATTTTAAAGGAACTCTATGTAGCCTGTGCTCTCAAAAAGCTCCCAACTGAACCTGTGTCTCCAGAGCCTTCACCTGCAGACAGACACATCCAGGTGTGTCTCATTCTCAGTTTATGGACAGGCCTCATGTCAAAGCTCAGAACCTCCAGAATTCCCTCTCTGAGCTGCAGAGGCTGCACTGGCACTGACTCACATCATGACTGGTGCGGGGGCTGGGGTTCAGGGGTGACCATTCAGATCAGAGACACATTTTAGGTTTAAACCAACTGGATTTCAGTGGTGAAACTGGCAACAAAAACAAGACTCATATGAGGCTCAGTCTGATTTCTGATTGCAAATACAGCAAATATTCCTTTTTAAACCCATATTTGATGGTGACTTTTCTCTGACCCGACTGTCCAGATGTTTAAAGGGGAGGTGTGGATTGGGGGGTGCATAAATCTTTGCTGTTTAGAGGGACAGTGACACATGGACAGGAAATGAAAAGAGGCGTGGTTCTTCTCAGCAGATCTGTGATATGGGACATATTTTGGCCATACTGGGACATGTGACTGTCTGTGCTCAGCCAATCACAGGCCTCGCTCAGTTTATGCATGTGGTTGAATTGACTTATGGATGCATCAGACTCATGGATGCATTACCTCCACGCCTTACACCTCACCTGAAAAATGTGGTCATGGGAGGTTAAAGAGGGGGTATTAGGCAAAAGTGCATTCTCAAAGCACTAAAACGTAACATGGTGATCTAAATATGTGATGAGCCATGACACAACAGAGAATGCTCCAGATTATAGATTATAATACAGACCAGTCATCCCCAGTCTGGGGGTCAGGACTCAGAATTGTGTCTCCAGAGATTCTCAGGGGGTCCCCAGGGGCTCTTCGGGGTCATAAAGTGTGTCCTTTGATAAAGGGCAGGTATGTTCATTGCTTCTATATATATTTAGAACCATTATTGTTTCTATCTTTAACCAGAAAACAGTTTTCCTTATAAGTCAATAGGTTCTCAGGAGGAGGAGGACGTGGCCACAGGTAAAACTGGGGTCACTTGTAGAAAAAAGTTGAGAACAACAGGTACAGACCAATATCTTTTTATTTTTCATAACAAAGACACATCATAAAAGTGTCGTCTTTGCTGAGAAACTGAAACTTACTGAAACACTGAAAACACTGGCCATACCGGCTCGTCAAAGCCTGAACCCGTCAGATCTCAGAAGCTAAGCAGGGCCGGGCCTGGTTAGTACTTGGATGGGAGACCACTGGGAATTCCAGGTGCCACAGGGGGGCGCCAGTGGCAAAAACTGTCGTAGTGTCCTTAGGCAAGGCACATCACCCACATTGCCTAGTATGAAAGTGGTGTGTGCGTGAGTGTTGGTGGTGGTCAGAGGGGCCGATGGCGCAGATTGGCAGCCTCACTTCTGTCAGTCTGCCCCAGGGCAGCTGTGGCTACAATAGTAGTTTACCACCACCGGGTCTGGAGTGAAAGAATAATGCTCTGTAAAGCGTCTTTGAGTGTCCAGAAAAGCGCTATATAAAACTGATGCATTATTATTATTAAAAGAACTGAAAGCTGCTCCTTTCATTCTCTGGCCTGTACGTGCTGTATGTCACAGGTACAATATAGAAACTGAAATTAAACACAACCACGTCACTTTTACCTCAAAATACAATAGAATTAAAACATAATTTCATTTTGGTTGTGTTTTTTTCCCCTGAAAAACATGTATCCTGTGAGTGGGCTTGCATCTCCACAAACCTGACTCTTACTTAAAGAAGGCCTCCTCCTGCTTGGTTCCATAAATGTTGTTCCTTTGGCTATAACATACCACAGTATGTCTTAAAACTGACCTTTCTCCATGGAGAATGTTCCAAAGTCTAGCTTTAACTTTGTATTTCCATGGAATCATAGGTTAGAGAGATACTTTCCTGATCCCAGGGTCCTGGATTATGCACAATGAATTTAAGACATGTTATAGTGTTGTGACCTCCTCAAAAACGGACCTGGAGTGTTTTGTTTCTTTCACACATTTGGGTAAAGTTGCATTATTGGATCACCAAATCTCAAAATGCTCTGCTCCACCGTGTGATGTCCTGTAGTGGTAGTTCTCAAGTGAACAGCTCATTTTACCTTTAGTTCAGTAAAGATCAGCAATTCTAGGCCTGAAATCATCTAAAAGGTTCTAGTGAAGAGTCTAAAAGCATAGTGGAGCACTTCCTGTATTACAACATGACATCACAAGGTGGAACAGAGTGTTTTCCGTCTGAGAGAAGTACTCAGGGTCTTGTACACACTGTGCAGTATAAGCCCTGAAGCGCAGCGTTCTAAATGATCTGTGCACTTTTCAGTATAAACTCTGATGCACTCTGCATGTCTGCACAGAAATAGTAGCTCAGTTTCAGTGTGCTATAAACACACCCACAGCCGTCAGCCGTGTCACACCTTTGGTCCACAGACTGGAGTGTGAGGCATGACCTGAGTGTGGGCGTACCTAATAACATGTCCTCTTACTGTAACTTCCTCTGTGTTTCCAGAGTATTTCCACACGCTGCTTACAGCTTATCAGGGTGAACTCAGTGTCTCCATGGTGTTTTTATCAAGTAAAATATTGACCTTCATTCAGAGCAGTGGCTGAAGTCGAGCCGTTATCTGAAAGGTGCATGACGAATGACAAACGAGAAACAATTAAAGCTGCATTGTGTTAAATTATGTGTGTGCCAGAATGTTCACTGGAATTCATCTTATCTTTAGTCCCACTCTTTTAATACTGGTTTATTATTTCTTACTTTAAACATAATAAGTGCTGACAAATATTCTGCCAAATCGGGAAATTTTAAGAGTTTTGATTCTAAAAATTCTAAAAGGTTCTAACCAGGACTAAAGCAGGTCTAAACCAGGGCAAGACGAAGGGCTAAACCAGAACTAAAGTAGTACTAAACCGGGACTAAAACAGGATTAAACCAAGCTCAAACCAGGACTAAACTAGTACTAAATGGGGACTAAACCAGTACTACACCAGGTCTAAATGAAGGTTAGGCCAGAGCTAAACCAAGACTAAACTAGTACTAAACCAGGACAAAATCAGGTCTAAACCAGGGCTAGATCAGGGCTAAGCAAGTACTAAACGGGGACTGACCAGAACTAAACCAGGTCTAATCCAGGGCTAGACCAGGTTAAACCAGAACTAAACTAGTACTAAACCAGAGCTAAACCAGGGGTAGGCCAGGACTAGACCAGGGCTACACCAGGATTAAACAAAGCTCAAACCAGGTCTAAACCAGGGCTAAACTCACAGTTAAATGGTCCATATTAGGGCCAAACTAGGACTAAACTAGTACTAAACCACTTCTAAATCAGGGCTTAACCAAGTTGAAACCCAGTCCAAACCAGGACTGTTCACTCTTTCCCAGCTCGTGAAAAGCAGACTGTCTCCAGGCCTTTCTGTGTGTCACATCAGCCTCATCTCCCTGTTCTTTATGGCCTTCAGTTTGTTTCAGAACTGATTTTAAAATGTTATCGTCTGTTTCTGAAGCTCTTCAAGGCCTTGTTGTCCGCTCGCTCGAACACCGGGCTGATGGGCCTTTCTCCCTGTGTGTGGACTGTCGGCTTTATCACGTCACTGTTTAGACATTTGCATGTGTTTATATTGTGTTCATTTTATTGTGAAACACTTTGGTCTGATGCACTGATGGAGAGTTCTGAACCACGGATATGTGGCCTGTATCACCCTAGTTTCTGACCTGTGTTCTAATGTTGCTTCCTCATCACAAACAGACCTGGAGTTGTGTTTTATTTAGTTTTTTTACTTGATTTTGGTGCAGTGTAGTTATGAGCAGCATTAAAAATACAATAAAAGTAAAATAACAAGTTGCAGGGCAGATGCAGTCATACACTGTCTCGAGTTGTGTTGTGTTTCATTCACACATGTTGAACACGCAAACCCTGCACATTTAGGCGGTTATTAGCTCTTCAAACAGAAAACACTGTTCTGTCTTGTGATGTCATGTAATACAGGAATTCCATACACCTTCACTAGAATCATTTAGATGACTTCAGCCCTGGAACTGTCCATTTCTGCTGAACTTAAGGTAAAGGGTAGCTGTTGTGACTTGAAAACTACTACTACATGACAGCACAAGGTGGAACAAAGCATTTTGAGGTTACTACTACTACTACTACTACTACTACTACTACTACTACTACTACTAATAATAATAATAATAATAATAATAATAATAATAATATTAATAATAATAATAAAGGCTTACTAAAACGTGTGAATGAAATTAAACACAACTCAGGTCTGTTTTTGAGGTGGGAACAACTTTATAAATGTAGTTAATGTGATTGCTTAGGTTCAGGATCACAGCTCACTTCTACCACACATCAATTTCCCAGAAGCCTATTTGTAGCAGCCTATCCCGGCAACCCAGTTTGTCCCGAATAACTGGACCCCACCCTCCCAACCCCGATCTGTTCACTTCCAGACATAAGACGTCTACAAGGGGGGTCCCGTCCTGCTGGGCCATGTGAAGATTGAGACTGAACACCCACCCTGAGTTTCATCCCAGCCGACCTGGCCACGTCTCCATATAATAAACTCTTTTCTCTTCGCACATGTGTTGTTGTTGGTCCTTGCTAGTGAAACAAGGCTTAAATCTCATTAGAATCAATTTTGAGTCATATTAGGCCAGGATTAAACAGGACTGCTGGGAAAATCACGAGTGAGGAAGTCCTTCACATCACATTAAAACTATAGACAACTTTATATGAGCTCTGTTGCTTGTTGTCACGGCACTTTTAACAGTCCAGGGCCTGTGCAGACTGTTTGGTCAGAGTGGGACTCCGGGGAGAGTTAAACAAGCTTTCTTCACAGAGGCCAGAGAAAGAGAGAGAGGGCATGTCCGTTACCGTGGTGACTGCTTTGGAACAGCCAACATGGAGGTGCCAGTGGATGAGGACAGATTAGAGATCGTCTGTTCCGGGGGGACAGAGGGGATGACTCAGCTCTGCTCCTGATGTAACCAAACCCTGCAACGTTACAGAGGGGGTATTATGAAAAATCGACATGTTGGAGCTTTCTACCATGATGTAATGCTGTTTCCTCATGCATGTTTGAGTAATATAGTGATCTCTCCTGGGCACTATTCAAACCCTCCTTACAAGTTACAAGTTGACAAGTTTATGTCACTCATGCTCGTACATGACAATTCATATATTTAAAAAACAACACAAAAACAAAACACAATATAAAACAAGATGCTACAACTTGACAAACCTGATGCGATGTGCAATAGCGTGTAGTGGGATGCACGCTGATTGTTGTGATAGCGCTCTGAAGGGGGAGTGACTCTTAAACTTAACCAAACCCTTCTAAATTAAACCAAATTCAAACCTTAAGCTTTTCCTAACCTAAGCACTAAGCCCCAACCACCACGGCTGTAATGGTATGTAAGGGGGGAAGCTGCCCCCTGTGGCACACACTGGCTATTACCATTTCTGTTACTTTACCTTCTTATGAATTCTATATATAGCACTGTTTATAGCACTTTAAATACTAACAACATAATTCTAGTATAAAAGGGTATTTACGCCCTATACACTTTCCCATGTATATGAGCAAAATGTGTCTCGCCGTAGAACAGATATATTGCATAAACAGCTCTTGAGCAACTCTATGGTCAGGACCTTTGGGCAATGACTGAAAGGACGAGATCGTGGATACAAGTGGTCGAAATAAATTTCCTTCACAGAGTGGCCGGGAGCTCAGTCACACGGGAGGAACTCAGAGTACAGCCGCTGCTCCTCCACATTGAGAGGAGCAGCTGAGGGGAGGGCATCTGTTCTGATGCCTCCTGAACGCCTCCCTCAGGAGGCCCTCTCTGGGCCTGGGAACGCCTTGGGGTCCCCCCAGAGGAGCTGGAGGAAGTGTCTGGGGTGAAGGAAGTCTGGGATTTCCTGCTCAGACTGTTGCCCCCATAGAGCATATATATGAGTGGACTAAGTGAGTGTGACGTCACCCACAGCGTTCAGGGTCGCTCAAATGAGGCTCCCGTTACCACAGTTACAGGAGTGAATTTGGAGCCAGGCTCCATATTTGGAAATCCGACCGCGAGTATCATAGCAACCACAAGAGCCAATCATGACTGAGGTTGTTAAATGTGCCCGCCCAACTCATGGCAGAGCTGTGATGTACTCTGCACCATTCTGCACAAGCCACTGTATTTCGGTGATTCTTGAGAATAATAAGGAAACTTCATAGACCGTATATATAAGTGGACTAAGCTAACCCGTTAGCTGCCGGGTGCCAAACAGGAAGTGCTCCAGGAGGCTCTACCAGCTCCTTTTCTCCTTTTCCCATTGATTTACATTGGGATCTTATCGTCCCTTTCTCTGTAACTGCTGCTGTGGCCTCATCATTTTGGTCTTAAAATTTTCATATGAACCCGCGACACATGATCCTGAATTTTTTTTTTGCTATTTTGTCTGTTAAAAAAATGCTGTTCATAACATAGCGTCATGGCTCCAGATTCGCTGCTGTAGCCGTGGCATCGCGAGCCTCATTTGAGCGGTGCTGAATGCTGTGGGTGACGTCACACTCACTTAGTCCACTCATATATAGGGACTATGGGAAACTTTTAGCTTTTATCATCAAACTTTAAATAGTATGTTTAAATCATTCATTTATGTTGTATGTTCTGTTACGTGCGAACAACAATTGCAATTTAATGAAATTCACTTTACTTTATGCTAGTTAAATTATGCTAGTTAAGATTCTAGTAACGTTAGCTATTGGAATTGTTTGAGATCTTTTGTCATTTTATTTCAAAAATAGTCAATCGGGGCAGGAAAGCGAGAAGGGAACTTACTTAGCAGCAAAACTAGCTGTCAATCAAACATGTTGCTAATGCTTGTCGACAGCGACCTTGGGGAATGAAGGCATTTGATTGGTCCATTATTTATGTTCATATCTTGATTTAGGAACAAGATAGAGAAATGAAAAATTCAGGTTTCTCACCTTCCACGGTGCTTGGTCTCTCTCACCCTCATCAGCTTGGGTCCTCTACCAGAGGCCTGGGAGCTTGAGAGTTCTGCACAGTATCTTTGCTGTTCCCAGTACTGCACCTTCCTGGGATCTGCTGCAACCACTCATCCAGTTTGGGGGTCACGGCCCCGAGTGCTCCGATCACCACAGGCACCACCGATGCTTTCACCTTCCAGGCCCTCTCCAGCTCTTCTTTGAGCCCCTGGTATTTCTCTTGTTTCTCGTGTTCCTTTTTCCTGACATTGCCATCGCTCGGTATTACAATGTCCACCACCACGGCTTTGTTCTCTCGCTTATTCAGAACCACGATGTCTGGTTGGTTCATCACCATTCTGTCAGTCTGTATCTGGAAGTCCCACAGGATCTTGGCTCATTCTCCACAACCTTTGGAGACGTTTCCCACCTTGATCCTGGGGTTTCCAGCCCGTACTCTGCACAGATGTTTCTGTACACTATGCCCGCTACTTGGTTATGTCGCTCCATGTACGCTTTCCCTGTCAGCATCTTACACCCTGCAGTTATGTGCTGGACTGTGTCAGGAGCCTCTTTGCACAACCTACACCTTGGGTCTTGTGTGGTGTGGTAGATCTGGGCCTCTATTGCTCGGGTGCTCAAGGCCTGCTCCTGTGCCTTGTTCCTTGTTCTGTGCTGTGTAAGAACAAGGCACAGGCAACATATACTGTATATGTGTGTGTGTGTGCTTGTGTCTAGGGTGTATATATATGTATATATGTATATATATATATATATATATATATATATATATATATGTGTATATATATATATGTATATGTATATATATATGCGGCTGGTTAGCTCAATGGGTTAGTCACTGGACTTTCCCATGGGGGACCCGGGATCGAATCCACCCCCAAGGGCATTAGGAGCGAAACCAGTGTGGGTCCTTGGGCAAGACCCTTTACGCTACTGCCCACCTCATACAATGATGAGAGGCGATAAAACTGACGAGATGCCGGCTCAGACGTCGCCCGGCCAAACAAGGTCTGCGTCAGGTGTTGAGGAACCAGGACACCTTGATGAGAAATGGGCTACTGGAACAAGACGGAAATGGGCGAGATGCGAGAACCAGGCTCTGTTGGAATGCTACTACTCCAGTAACCCTAGTCAGAGGGGTTACATGAACAGGATGTGGGAGAAATGGTTACTACGATACCCACAGTCCAAGCTAACGGCCAAACAACTAGTAGCTCAGTGTTCCAACATCCACAAACGGCAACTGCTATCACAACTAGAGATTGACGAGGTACAACACAAATGCTACGGCAAGGGGGAGCCAGGACGCCAGGTCAGAGGGGAGTTAACACTAACTCCCCAACCAGAGATTGGGAAGGAAGCCCCAATAAGTATCACGCTGAGCGAGGCAGCGACTGACCTGAAAGACAAGATCATGGCCCGGATGAACACAAGGCAACCCCGACGCCAGCTACACAGGCTAAGTGAAGTACCATCTGAAAGTCTGCTAGAGGATGTGAATGCAGCACTCAGAGCGATCCCTACCACAACCATCACTGAAACCAATGAGCTGATCTACACTTCAGCAGCAGTGATCCTATGCAACCATGGGAGCCATGAGATACGATACCCACCATGGAAAAGACGGTTAGAGGCTAAAATCAAGGAAGTGCGGCGAGAAGTGAGCCAACTGTCAGAGGCCCAGAAAGGTGCAATGAAAAAGCGAGTACCCAAGAGGTACAGCCAGATGCCCATACCTGAAGCACTCGAAACTGCCAAACAAAGGCTCCAAGCCTTGGCCAGCCGCCTAAAGAGGTACACGAGAGAGAATGAAGCCAGGCGAATAAACCGCCTGTTCGCAACACAACCTGCGAAAGTGTACGCTGAGAGGTACTGGAAAGACATATGGGAAAGGGAAGCATCACATAACACCGATGCACAGTGGCTGGTGGCTCTGAGAGCAGACCACAGCAACCTCCCTGAACAGGCAGACATCCAGGGAAGAGTCTCAGGCATGAAAAGTTGGACAGCACCAGGCCCTGACATGATCCACGCATACTGCTCTCCATGAGCGCCTAGCAGCACAAATGAACCAGCTGCTAAGGGATGGGACTCACCCTGAATGGCTAACCCAAGGGCGTACGATCCTGATCCTGAAGGATCCCTCAAAGGGTACAGTCCCATCCAACTATCGGCCAATAACCTGTCTCTCCACAACATGGAAGCTCATGTCAGGCATCATTGCGGCTAAGATAAGCGGGCACATGGATCAATACATGAGCGCAGCACAGAAGGGCATCGGCAAAAACACCAGGGGAGCCAAACACCAACTCCTGGTTGACCGAACAGTCGCTCATTGCAAACTCGATGCGGTTGTGGAAAACCACCCTTGAAGCCAATGGCAAGCCACTTGCACAAGTGACCATCAAATGTGGCATATTCCAAGGAGACGCACTGTCCCCACTGCTGTTCTGCATAGGTCTGAACCCCCTCAGCCAAATAATCGACCACACTGGCTATGGATACCGACTCAGAAACGGGGCCACCATCAGTCACCTCCTCTACATGGATGACATCAAGCTGTACGCTAAGAGCGAGCGAGACATCGACTCACTGATCCACACCACCAGGATCTACAGCACAGACATTGGAATGTCATTCGGGCTCGAGAAGTGTAGCAGGATGGTGACAAAGAGAGGGAAGGTAGTCCACACAGAGGGGGTCTCACTCCCAGAGGGAACAATAACAGACATTGAGGACAGCTACAAGTACCTTGGTATCCCACAGGCAAATGGCAACCTTGACGAGGCAACAAGGAAAGCGGCGACAGCCAAATACCTGCAAAGAGTACGGCAGGTCCTAAGAAGCCAGCTCAATGGCAAGAACAAGGCGCAGGCAATAAACAGCTACGCCCTGCCAGTGATCAGATACCCAGCAGGAATCATAAGTTGGCCAAAGGAGGAGATACAGACCACAGATGTTAAGACACGAAAGCTCCTGACCATGCATGGAGGGTTCCATCCCAAGTCCAGCACCCTGAGACTGTACACGAGCCGGAAGGAAGGAGGCCGAGGACTAGTGAGTGTGGGAACCACTGTCCAGGATGAAACATCCAAGCTCCACAAGTACATCAGTGACAAGGCCCAGACTGATGACGTGCTCAGAGAATGTCTCAGACAGTGGGGCGCAGAGGAAGAGGTGCTGGAGGGACCATCATGGTAGGACAAACCCCTACACGGGGCGTACCACTGAAACATAACTGAAGTGGCTGATATCAAAAAATCCTACCAATGGCTGGAGAGGGCTGGTCTGAAGGACAGCACAGAGGCACTCATCCTGGCTGCACAGGAGCAGGCCTTGAGCACCCGAGCAATAGAGGCCCAGATCTACCACACCAGACAAGACCCAAGGTGTAGGTTGTGCAAAGAAGTGCCTGAGACAGTCCAGCACATAACTGCAGGGTGTAAGATGCTGGCAGGGAAAGCGTACATGGAGCGACATAACCAAGTAGCGGGCATAGTGTACAGAAACATCTGTGCAGAGTACGGGCTGGAAACCCCAGGATCAAGGTGGGAAACGCCTCCAAAGGTTGTGGAGAATGAGCGGGCCAAGATCCTGTGGGACTTCCAAATACAGACTGACAGAATGGTGATGGCGAACCAACCAGACATCGTGGTTCTGGATAAGCGGGAGAACCAAGCCGTGGTGGTGGACATTGCAATACCGAGCGATGGCAATGTCAGGAAAAAGGAACACGAGAAACTAGAGAAATACCAGGGGCTCAAAGAAGAGCTGGAGAGAGCCTGGAAGGTGAAAGCATCGGTGGTGCCTGTGGTGATCGGAGCACTCGGGGCCGTGACCCCCAAACTAGAGGAGTGGTTGCAGCAGATCCCAGGAAGGACAACAGACATCTCAGTCCAGAAAAGTGCAGTACTGGGAACAGCAAAGATACTGCGCAGAACTCTCAAGCTCCCAGGCCTCTGGTAGAGGACCCGAGCTGATGAGGGTGAGAGAGACCAACCACCGTGGAAGGTGAGAAATGCGTTTTTTTTTTTTTTTTTTTATATATACACACACACACACACAGTGGTCCATTGGCTTATCATTTATCTTCTAGTTCTGTCCTGCAACTCCACTGGCTCCCCCCGTACAATACAGCATACGGTCCTCCTCATCACCTACAAGTCCCTCTATAACCTGGCCAGTCCCAATCTCACTGACCTCCTCCATCTGCACTGTCCCACCCTCAGCTGAGCCCACACCAACCTCCTCACTTATCTCACCAGGACAAAGCACCAGACCACCACTCCCACAATCCATCAGGAACTTAGACTCACTGCAGCACTTCAAATAACTTCTAAAAACGCACCATGATCCCCCCATTTTCTACAGTGTCACTTCCTATTTGTTTGTAAAGCATCTTTGAGTGTCCAAAAAAGCGGTCTGTAAGTCTGAAGAATTATTATTATTATTATTATTATTATTATTATTATTATTATTATGCATTCTTTCAATAAAAAAGTAAAAAGTCAACAGGTAGCCCAAGTATATTCTCAAGTACAATGATTTAATAATATTCCAGTATAAAAACTGATTTCAGTTCATTCCGTTCTTTGGCCTGCAGTCATATGCAGTTTATGCTCACTGTGCTGATCTGAGTATAGACCTACTTTGAGAAAAAACTCATAGTGACTGTAGAGGACCTGACAAGTCGGGTCTCTGGAGGGGCGCACTCTGCTCCTTCATCATGTTCTTCTGACATATATGAGCCCACGCCTTTATTATACACTATGATATTATATTTTACAGACCATGATTCAGCTATGCGTAAGAAGTCACGGTTAAAGCCATATTTGGTCAGATTAAGACTTTAGATGTGGTGTGGTCACAATATTAACATTTCAAACTTGATTTCCTAACAGACTCATATTGATAGAACAGATTCTCAATATTGACAGAATGCGATTTTCAGTATTAAATGGTAGTACTTTCTTTTCTATTCCCATGTGGTCTTATATGTGTCTGTAATCCCTCACGCTGTTTTCAGGCCAAAATGGTGCTGGTGCCGGTTCCCGCACCAAAGTTCTCACCAGTGAATGACCCATGTTCAAACCATTTAAGTGAACTCAGGATGTGTCATCGACACATGTGGATTTGCCACCAAATAAAAACAAGGCCATACGAAATAACAATTATGGATGTCATCATCGACACCAGCGAGCATTTGGACTCATATAAATCATTATTTATGTGTGCCAAGCACTGCTGCAACACCTGCGGCAGCGACACCGAATCCAATTCAGTTCAATTCAATTTTATTTATATAGCCCAGAATCACAACAAGAGTTGCCCCAATGGGCTTCACAGTGAAAAACATGCAAACATAATCTGACATAGACATCAGCAAACACATTTACAAGGTTACATCCAAAGATGTATATAATAATTTGTAGACTTAAAACTTTTCTTGTCAAATATGAAGACTGTGCTGGTGACACATTAAATCTCCCTGCAATGGCATGTTCGGATGTGCCATTCACGTGTTGTTTGTTTATTTTATCACATGTGACCCAGGTGAACCTGCTGTGTCACCTGTAACGTCACAGTTCACTTGGAAAAAACAAGTTTTACTTGGTTCCTGTCAGGAACCAACTTTTCAGTTCCCGAACACTGATTTTCGGCATGAACATGTCAGTCGGTGCAGGTAGGTTCCACAGTGGTCCATTGGCTTATACTAATCTAAGGCTATGTTCAGACTGCAACCTTACGTGACCCAAATCCAATTTTTTCACCCCTATATGACCTGTATCTGATCTTTTAATGACAGTCTGAATGACACAGATCCGTTTTTTTTTAATGCGACACAGGCCTCTTGGATAAAACCAATACATATCTGATCTTTTTCAATGTGTCTTCAGTCTGGAAGGCCGAGTCGCATTCAACCGGCCTACACGTCTTCAACAAGCGAGAATTTGGCTGTTGTGCTGGAACAAGCTCCTGCTGTGAGCCAATACAGCCCAATGGCGACACGTTTCAATTTATTTTGTAGCGCCCAAAATCGCAACAACAGTTGCCTCTAAGGGCGTTCCAAGATATGGATGAGTAAAACATACACACAGACATATCAAAACAGGAATAAACAACATTCATGTAAAGCAGCAAATGAAACATTGTCCAGTCATCCCCTGTCCTTAGACCCTCCTTCTCAGCAAGGAAAAACTCCAAAAAACCCAGGGTCCTGGGAAAAAGAAGAAACCTCGGGGAGAACTACAGTGAAGGAGGGATCCACTCCCATGGACGGACAGGCTATAGATGTCCAGGCCCGTGGGCCAGTTCAGTATGACCACAGCTACCCAGTTTGCTACTGAAATAGGCTGAAAACGTGTTTCCTCCTGTGAGAGTGATACGACAGCAACTTTAAAATCTCCAGGAGCTCAATGCAGCGTCCATGTTTAGGCGACTTCCGTAAACACTGAGCTGCTGCTGTGATGTCGTCGTGTCCTCCAGTGCTCATGCAGGACACTTTTGGGGCGTTTAAAGTTCACACTGCAGATCACAGACAAGTCACATTTAATTGGAAGTGTGAATGACCTTGCAAAAAAATCGGATATCACAAAAAAAGGGTTTGGTGTTTGTTATGTGTTCCCCCTCGTTTTCTGTTCTGTTTGTGTCTGCACCTCACCGGGGCTTGGCTGGAGCTCATGCTGCAGTGTGGCTCACATGCTGGGTGGTTCACCTGCCAATCAGCCCCACTACTTTTAGCCCTCTCCATGTCCTCTGTTCAGTGTCAGTTCATTCCTCATCATTCCCTGTCGCTCTCTGTTTACTTGCTCCATGTCATCCTTGTCAACTCTATGTCATCTTGTCCATGTCTCCAGCCAGCTCCCGTCACCACATCCTTCATTCTGTGTAATAAACCTGTTTAACACCTACCTGCATCTCTGTCTCTGCTTTGGGGTCCTGTCTAACACAAAACATGACTCTATTGGCTCTTATACCTTTTGATACAACTTTTGATACTAGTTTTGGTATGGATTTGTATCTGTTTTTCAATACTTTTGATGACCCCATTCAGATGTTATCATACAAAGTGATAACTGATTTCAGCTTCATGTCATAGGTTCAGTTTTATATTTAGATCTATTTCCTGTGTGCTGGTTGTGAATGGCCAGACTTACATCAGGGCAGATGGTGGTTTGTGGAGGATGTGGTCCTCTGTCTTGTAATGATGACACAACATCCTCCCTCCAATTACAAGCCCGTCTCTTTGGAACAGAAAAACTTTGGACATCCCCATCTAATTCTGTGTTACAAATTGCATTGCTAGATGTGCCATAACATTTGTTGCAATAACATAATCTCCAGCTTTGCCCATTTCAACAGAAACAGCACCTTTAGTAAAACTGAAACTGTCCTCCTCACAGCTGTGGTCTGATGTGTGGTGTTTGGGTGAGTAGATGCACGGTGAACTCATATCAGTGTGATACTTATGGGTTATTTTAGAATTGACAAATAGCTACATGCACTTTTATAACTCTCAGAGACCAGCAGAGTTATTCCAGAAAAGCTAAGAAAACATAACAGCTATAAAAACGAGTTTGTACCCCAGTCCACACAGTATACTGACAACATGGAGTGGCTGTGATGTTGTATTGTCCAGTTCTACATGTGTTTCTTTTGCCATGTCATGTCTATGTTACTACAGTGACCCTGACCAGGCTCATCTATGTGACTCATACATGTGATTCTACACATTATCATCTGAACGGCTGTTTCTGAAAGAGATCGGAAAGCACAGACGACTGTTTGAATCTGATTTGTCAACGTGTCGCAACAGCAGAACAAGACACAAATCAAACTTGAGTTAAATCCAGTCGTGAGAAAAGCACAGACAGCTCACCTGTGCTCACTGTCTTCTTGTGTCAGGCCAAAGCTGGCACACACATACAGCCAATACAGAGGGTAGCTTTAAATTTATTGCTGAAATATGTCTACATGGCATTTTGGAACCCTATATGTATGAGCCTGAGTTTGAAGTTTTTGAGGTACAGGAAAACGAGGTGGGGATAGGGGGTAGGTGAAAACAAAGATTTTCTGAGCACTTAAATGCAGGACCATACAGGATTACGCAAACATGGATCAATCAAAATATAATTGTGAGTAATCTGCTGATGAACTCCTGTTATAACATGATTAAAAGCTCGTCAGAGTCTGGAGGTCTGAAAGGCCTCTGCACTGCTGCCATAACAAATCTGACATAATGAGCTGAGTGGCAGATCTGTGCTAATAGTGGTTAAATATTGCCTGAGCTATTTGAGGAAGTGAGGGAGGCGCTCACAGCAGGTGGAAACTATGTGCTCCTCTTGTGTCTGATCAGCTGCCCTCTGTTTATTTGTGCAGGACTTAGGAGAGGGACACATTCCGGTCAACGGAGAGGAACACAGACAGCAAGGGCCCCAAGAGTCACCAGGGACCCCAAGAGTCACCAGGAGACCCAAGAGACATTCCCTCATTGTCCTATAATATATTATTATACTTTTAAAGCGCTCATAGTCATGTCACAGCTACCCTGGGGCAGACTGATGTGAGGCTGTCAGTCTGCACCACTGGCCCCTCAGACCACTACCAACACTCACACACTACATCCATACTATGCTGACTGGGTGAAGTGTCTTGCCTAAGGACAAAACAAGTGATTTGTCACTGGCGCCCCCCTGTGGCTCCTGGTATTCCAGCGATCTCCCATCCAAGTACTAACCAGGCCTGGCCCTGCTTTTTGAGCGATCAGGCTTTGACAGAAGGAGTTTTGGTCTCCACATCTCCTCCTCCATCAGAAGGTGCATGAATAGACATTCTACATTGTACATACTTGAGGTGGGTTATATAGATATAGATATAGATATAGATATAGATATAGATATAGATATAGATATAGATATAGATACAGACACAGACACAGACACACAGACAGACAGATAAGGCCTAATGCATAGAGGCCATCTACACGTCTGTAGATGAGGACAGTGCGCCCCCGTGTGTTCAGAAGCAGAACAGCCCCTCCTCTGGATCACCGATCAAAGCCGGCTGAAGGAAGTGAGGGGCGTGGTCCTGTCGTCACCTCTGACCTGTCATTCAAACGGCTCCTCCGCGCGCACCGGACGCGCACCGGACGCGCACAGGACGCGCACAGGACGCGCACAGGACGCGCACCGGACGCGCACCGGACGCGCACCGGACGCGCACCGGACGCGCACCGGACGCGCACCGGACGCGCACAGGACGCGCACAGGACGCGCACAGGACGCGCACAGGACGCGCACAGGACGCGCACAGGACGCGCACAGGACGCGCACAGGACGCGCACAGGACGCGCATGCCTGTTGTCGGCCCCATGTGGCTCTGCGCGCACAGCACACGCCCTTTTTGGACCGCGTCTCTATAACTGAACCGTGCGCTTTCACCCCATATTCCACGGAGCGGCACAATGCCGTGATTATTCCGGGGCATGAGCGGGCTGGGGGAGAGGGGCAGAGGGGGGTGTTCCCATGAAGCCGCTGCACGGTCACAAACAGAGGCAGCCTGTCTCATCTTGGATCTTCTCTCACCTTTTTTTAGATGGAGAACTGTATTTATTTTATTTGTCTGGTTTTAAAGGGAGGAGGCATGTGGCCATTTGTACTGGTAGAAAAAGTCCTGTTACTGAACCTGTGTCTTTAACCTGCTCTGCTTGGTCAAAATTTTAAATATAAACACTTAAATTTACCAGAAAATGACTTAAATGTGAAATTATCTGTCTATGCAGCAAGATCATTTTACTTGATAAGTTCTTTTAAAATAAACTTGTAAGTTTGATATAAACACACTCAAGTATCAAACAAATCTGTATCAGTGAATCAAAGCGCTGCAGGGAAAACTGGTGAATGGATTGTAGCTTCTTCTTTTAAACATTTATTGCCTAAATTGAAGATTTTCTCACTAGTTGAGTAATGGAAGAAATATGTGATCATTTTTAATATTATACAACCAATTCAGAACAAGTAAGTATATAATAATAAATCTGAAAACAAGATGAAGAAACTGACAGAAGTTTGAAAATCTTGGTCAGATCAGAGAAATGTGCAGTGTGCAGATAGACACATCCAAGTGTGTCTCTGATTGGATAATTCTTGAGAACCAAAACACCAAATTCTATCAAACTCTGTCCAATGATTTCATCATTAAAAATAAATCAAGCCACTCTCATTGCATCTAGTTTTCACTCTTTCCTCACATTCATTACATTGAAGTACGCACCGAAGACAAGATGAGCCTTGCCCAAGGATACAATAATAAAAACTATCCCCACAACAAGATGCAACAGAATTTCTTATATTTTAGCCAAATGTAACACATTTCTTTCTCCTCAAAGCTGTTTTTCACAGTATTCTGTTTATAAAACCATTCCATATTTTGCTTGTTACATAATGATGACAAAGACCAATCTTTTAAAATACATTTTATTTTTAAAAAACAAACAGTACAAATCAGTCCAATACAAATGCATACAGGAGCATCCACATTGTCATCAGGTTCCATTAGTCACTTCAGAGTTCAGTTTAAACTCACTACAGATGAGTCAGGAAACATTAACTGTATTAAACTGAGGGCAGGGTACAATGGAGCTCATTGCAATAAATATAAAAGAGGAAGTAGAAAGACCTTAAGAACATAAGGAGAGGACATGTCTAAACTGTCCTCTGAATGTCTCACACAATGTCAGAAAATACTTCATGGATAAGAGCAGAAATCTCCCAAAAGTTTGTGTAAAACAGAACAATCGCAGGCTTCAGTCACCCAGACAAATGTAAGGTCCCTCTGTTACCCGGGCAACAACTACAACATCAAACTACAATATACTGTTTATCAGAACCTCATTAAGCTCTGTGTCACGGAGGCCCCTTCACACAGTCACATATGACACATAACTAACCAACTAACTACTAACCAACTAACTACTCCAGTAAGTACTCACTGTTTGGACAGAAAGAGAAATGGAGAAACGAAGGAGCCACTGTATTTGTAGTGGCCGAGGGCAGGGGCAGGTAGCACAGCCTGAGGCAGGCTGCAGTCTGTGTAAAACTGTGAAAGAGAATGAAAATAACATGCATCCTCTTTCAGACGCCATTTCCATACTAAGGAAAAGACTCGATATCGATTCTGAAAATTTTCTTTCTTTAGACAAAAGAATGTGATTTTCCACATTAAATAGAAGTACTTTTTCTATTCCCATGTGGCCTTTTTAGTATTGATACCTGTGAAAAATTAGTATCTAGTTTTAATATTAGGTTTAGCGTCGATTAGTATCTCATTTGACACTTTTGACAACCCTACTGGCTACTGGTCCAAATTCATTACGCTGTAATAAGCAGACATTTGGAGAAATGTAAAAATGTAGTAGTTGGTGTCATTCTGAGACTGTGTGAAGGGGCAGAGGACTGTGTGAGGAGAGGTGCTCTGGACCAGAGCAGACGGTGCACAGTCTACAGGGGACAAGGGCTCTGTGTACGTGCTAACACGTACATGCTAACACTGTAGGCCTAGTAGTCCATGCCCTGGCTGTGGTAATTGTAGTTATCATGGTAGCCCTGGTGGTACTCCTCTCCCTGGTACTCTCCGTGGTACTCGCCCTGGTAGTCTCCGTGGTAGGGGCCCTGATAGTCGTGCTGATAGTCGCTGTCACTGATGTCGGAGCCGTGGGGCCCCTGGGAGCCGTTGCTGTGGATGACAGGCTCTGTGGGCGGGGCGCAGTACTTGGGGTCGTACACTTGGCGTCCCAGGCCGTACACGCTCATGCCACGCTGGGATGCCACTTTGTTTGTGCCCATCTGAAGGGAGATGGTGGAGTTATCTAGGGGCTGCAGCGCCACCTTCTGGTCAAAGATGTCTCTACGAGTGCCAGGGGCAGACATGCCAGCCTGCGGAGCAAACACACCAGGATTACATTATTATATTCTGTGATACATTATGGTACCTAGCTCTGCTAGGGGCAGGGGAAGTGCCAAAAAAACAAGATGGAAGAGGGAATAAATAAAGTAATTTAATTAAAAGGGATGTACAACGTAAATTAAATGAAAAGAGGATCTAAAATATTTACAAGGTTTTAAACAAAAGAGTAACAAAGGGCAAAGTAAACTAAGCAACTAAACATACGACAAAGAACTAAACAAACACAAGGTCAGTACTGACGTTCGAGACACAAAACGGCACACGGGCCACAAAGGCCAGCAGCCTGAACAGGTGAAGCAGATCAGATTAAACAGGGGGAGGAGGCTGGAGGTGAGGTGGGAGTGGCTCAGTGATGACGTGCTCCATCAATCAGGGACCAGGGTTCTCCCAGAATCCATGGGGCAAAAAGGAATTAAAAAGGAAAATGTGTTTTGCCCCAGGACAAAGGCGAGTATATAAGCAGCTCTTGAGGTCAAAATAAATCAGCTGTGTACTGTCTGCATCTAACTGCAAACCATTTTATTGTCTCATAATCAGGAAGTGCATAGTTAGCATGCTGGTGTTAGCCTTACAGTCACAGCAAAACTCTGCACTGGTCTCTGGAGGTTGACTTAAGTTGACTGATGGCAGTGAATAATCGCTGAATATTAATTATGCTCTGATGCATAATAAGGTAAGAGCAATAATTTTGGACCGCTGCAAACAAAATGAACTTGTGTTTTTTTTTTTACGTTTGTAAGACAAGGAAAATCAGGTACAAAGACTTTAAGTTCCTTTTATTCACATTGTCTAATAAAAAGCACTTTAATTTTGGGTTTACTGTTTGGGTTCTTGACTGTGACTCTGGGGCATCAGCACTAGAGCACAATCCATACTATTTAGTCTTTATTTGTCGGGGCAGTGCATGCAAAGACATGTCCAGAGGGCAGAGGTGTCCAGACTACATTAGGTCATTTCACACAAAGTAGTAGTACAGGTTAGTAGTAGAGGCTTAGGTGAAATTGAACTCATTTGGCTTTAGTGCTCAGCATACAGAATTAAAGTGCATCTGACAGGTTCATTTATTTGACTAATTCTGCCCTGATTTGGTGGGATAGTACCTGTATTAAAGAGTCACCATAGTTTGTACATCAGTTAAGAGGCAGTGAGTTCTATGTCCTTCCACCTACGTCATCAACTGTCACAAGTCCATCCAAAATGCACACACAAACAATTCAATGATTATAATATATATGATCAGATACAATATCATATCATATACAAGTATAATCATAACTGTGTAATTTAGACAAAGTTTGGTCCTTGCTAATGATTTGGTCCTTGCTAATGATTTGGTCCTTGCTAATGATTTGGTCCTTGCTAATGATTGCTAGGTAACAGTTATGGAATTGGCTACATACGCATATATGAGTGGACATAGCTAACCCATTAGCCACCGAGTGCCAAACAGGAAGTGCTTCGGGAGGCTCTTCCGGCTCCTTCTGACCCTGGCTCCCATTGTCTTACATTGGGATCTTATCCCTCCTCTCTCTGTACCTGCTGCTGTGGCCTCGTCATTTTGGTCTTAAAAAGTTCGTATGAACCCGCGACACATGATTTTATTTTTCGCTATTTTGTCCGTCAAAAAAATCCTATTCATAACATAACGCTCCAGATTGGCTCCTGTAACCGTGGCATCAGGAGCCTCTTTGAGCCGTGCTGAACACTGTGGGTGACGTCACACTCACTTAGTCCACTTTTTTATACAGTCTATGTACATATGTCATATTTCCTTCCTGTGTCCAACCAGGGACCAAGTTTGTGAGTCTCAAATTCCAAGTCAAAGACCGGCAGGTCCAAGTCGAGTCTCGAGTCACTGGTTCTTAAGTCCAAGTCAAGTCCATGTCTTCTGCTTTGAGCTTCAAGTCATTTCAAGCAAACCAAAGTAACAAATATTGCTTAGATTTTTGCTTTTTATATGAACTTTAAACTAAATTGTAATTAAAAAAGTCCCTTGCTTCTGTTTTCCTGTATTGTACTCTGTTGTGCTGTATATGACTGTGAGCGACTGTGATACTGTATCACAGTACTTCAGTTACATCCAAAGTAACAGGGAAGTGGGAGGGACATGTTCTAGTTTGTTCCTGTAAAATTAAGTATTGTTACAACTGTGAAGAGAAGTATTTTCTAAAAACATGTTTGTTTGTTTTTCAAAAAGCATCAAGTCTTTTTAAGTCACAAGCCTCAAGTTGAAGTCGAGGCCCAAGCCTTAGTCCATTTTATTCAGTCAAGTCACAAGTCCTAAAAATAGTGTCTCTATTCTGACTTGAGTCCAAGTAACAACTTGTAAGACCCCACCTCTGATATAGGTCCTTTAAATGTAATAATGATAAGTACGTTGTAGTGAAATGAGTAGTCAATACACACACACACAGACACACACACACACACACAGACACACACACACACACACACACAGACACACACAGACACACACACAGACACACACACACACACACACACAGACACACACACACACACACACACACACACACACACACAGACACACACAGACACACACACAGACACACACAGACACACACACACACACATACAGACACACACACACACACGCACACACAGACTAGAGGTAAGATCGGGCCTAAAAAATCCAGCCCGACCTGACCCGCGGGTATTAAAACCCGACCCGACCCGAGCCCGACCAATTAACTTGATTTGCAGGCCTGAGCCCGAAGCAAACCCGAAATTTCATGCGGACCTGCGGAGGGGAAGATTATTAAGAGGGCGTCGTTCACGTGCGCAGAGCATGTGCTGGCTCCTGTAACAGGAGCCGCTCTGGCTCTGGCTCTGGCTCATGCTCTGCGCACGAATTTAACTGTTTATTTATTAAAAAAAAGTCAGCGAGAGAGAAGCCCGGCCCGACCCGAAGCAATGATTGATATTTTAGGCCCGACCCGACCCGAATTTCAGGTCGGGTCGGGCTCGGGCTTAAGATCTTACCTCTAACACAGACACACAGACACACAGACACACACAGACACACACACGCAGACAGACACACACACACACACACACACAGACACACACACACAGACACACACACACACACACACACAGGCCTGTACCTGGCTGGCCCCCTTGTTGGTGCCCATCTGCAGGCTGATGGTGGTCTGGTCGTAGGGTTTGTCAGTCTGGGTCTTGGGGTCGTACAGGTGCCTTCGGGTCCCGTAGGCGGTCATCCCGGCCTGGCTCGCACACTTGTTAGTCCCCATCTGAACACCACAGGGTCAGAGTGATCACCATTGCAACAGGCCTCACAATATACATCCCCTCAGAAGATTCCACCACCATCCCATCCATGAGTCCACAGTATGTTTCCATGAACACCCAAAATGTGATCCTGGAGGACTAAAGGGGGGAGTGAGGGGGAGGGAGGCCAGGGGTGGCGGTATAAGGAACAGTGTGATTGGTCTAAAAGGTATTCACACTACAAACTCCACCCCGTAGCTAATGAATAGGCTATCTGATTATGCTCGAGATCAGATTTTCCTGCCCATGGGAGGTACCTGCAGTCCGATCACACACTGTCCTGCCTTGATCTTGCCCTCGTCAAAGTGCCTCTGGGCTTTGTCTGCGTACTTCACCCCAATGTCCACTTTAGTGTCCAGCCCTTTGGTCTTGGCCTGCAGGGGGACACAAAGAGGTGAGTACAAGTGATGATTACAGGGGGCGCTCTTGTCCTCCTCACACTCACCATACTGGCCAGAGCCAGTAGAGAGGTCTGGACCTGGGTCATGTTGCCGTTCTCAAACAGGTCGTTGGCCTCAAAGATGTCGGTGGGCTTGAGGCCGTACACCAGCATGGCTTTGATGAAGTTCCCCAGGTTCTCCAGCTGCAAAACACACACACCACACACACATTCACTCAGCTTAGGAACGAACCAGAATATCACCACAAACGGATTTACACTGCACTTTAAAACTAACACCGACATTTAATAGTTACTTCTTTTCTTTAAATTATGTATTATGTTTTTTGCTCTCCAACTTTTTTTTTGTCATTTGTATATTTTGTCTGCTTTGAACAGATAAATGAATGCACTTCTCAGACCTGTTTCCACTGTGGTTTTCATACAGCAAAAGACAAATAAAGTGAACGAATTCCTGAAGCCCAGAATATCATCTTTAAATACACGCTCATGTTTGTGTGTGAGGTCTTAAGTCTGTGCCTAAAGCTGCGTTTACAGGGCTGTGGGTTGGGCCTCTGCAGAGGGGACTCCATGCATTGAAGGTGGAAAAGCTCTATATAAAATGTTACCATCAAATAGACTTTTTCCAGGTATTTAGTATGAACAAGAGCTCCGCCAGCGGGGCAAAATACGCCCGTACTTTGAATTATTGTATATAGAATTAAGTTAGAATTTGTCAAACCTAGTTAAAGACGAATTGTTGGTGCAGTTTCGAAGTTTGACATTCCTAGGTGAGACGGTTGTCGAGTTAGAGCGCAGACAAGAATCAATAGGGAAATCTGGCTCTTGCAGTAGGAGTATGAGTATGACATCATCACATTCTAGAATCGGAATTCCACCAATCAGATTGCAGCAACAGAACTTAAAGACACTACAAAGCTTTAATGTGTCAAAGCTCAAAGAAGCAGAGAATGTGGATTGTTCTCGCTTTCAAAGCTTTGAAGTGGACGGACGGACGGACGTTCAATGACATCCTGGTCTACGGCAACATCGTCATTCAAAAGAAGAAATACAACAAGCAACACATCATCCCCCTGGAGTCCGTTACCATAGATACAGCCCCCGACAATGCCGAGTATGATCTGCGGAATGGCTGGCTCATCAAAACGCCAACCAAATCCTTCACTGTCTTCGCCGCCACGGCTACGGAGAAGTCAGAGGATGAATCATATTGGGAAGTGCGTCGGCGATTTACTGCAAAAGAGCGGAAAAGCGCCGACTGGTGAGCATGCAGGAGTCTGGGTCCCCGACTCTGAGGCGTCCATCTGTATGCGCTACCAGAGGGCAAAGTTCACCGCGGTCAACCGCCGCCACCACTGCAGGAAGTGCGGGTTCGTGGTGTGCGGCCCCTGCTCGGAAAAGCGCCACCTGCTGCCCAGCCAGTCATCACGACCGGTGCGAGTCTGCGATTTTTGCTACGACATGCTAACGGCAGCTAACGGGTCGCGACAGATCAGGCAGGACACGTTCAGCAACAGCGCCGTGTCAGAGGAAGAGGACGATGAAGACAGCAGCGATTAGTAGCAGTACTGTGGACTTAGACTGTATATAAGTTTAGAATGAGGCGTCCGTTTCAATCTGGAATCATAGATCTAACTTGATTCCAGACGGACGGACGGACGGAGACAAAGCTAAAAAGCTAAAAAGCTAAAAAAAGCTAAAAAGCTAAAACAGCTACAAAGCTAAAAAGCTAAAAGCTACAAAGCTAAAAAGCTAAAAGCTAAAAGCTTTGTGGATACGAATCACACCACAAAGCTTTTGTTCTAGATCCTCAGTATGAGAGGCTTCACTTTCACTGTGAGAGGGCACAGAGACAGACATGTATCTGCAAAGATATTCATTTTCAAATACAAAACCAAACATGAACACTGTGTTCGAGGAATTGAGGAGGGAGCAGAAGTTGTGCGATGCTTTGCTCAACGTGGCCGGCGTGCAATTCCCAGCACACAAACTGGTTCTGTGTAGCTGCAGCACATACTTTAAAAGCCTCTTCACTAACTGGTCCAGCCCTGACTGCCAGGTGTTTGAGATCTCCATTGTGTCAGCTGATATCATGAAGATTATCCTGGACTACTGCTACACCAGGGTGGTGCACATCACCCAGGAAAACCTCCAGGAGCTCTTTATAGCTGCTGACTACTTAGATGTGAGCGGCATTACCGAAGTCTGCTGTCAGGTCATGAAGGAGCAAATGTCCCCCAGTAACTGCATCACTGTATGGGGTATCTCAAACAAGTACTACTACCCCCAGCTGAGGAAACAAGCCTTCTTATACGTCCTGAAGCATTTCGAAGAGCTGGTGACCAGCTCTGAAGAGTTCTTCCAGCTCTCCAGGGAAGACCTGTGTTCAGTCATTGATGATGATCGGCTGAATGTGAAGGAGGAGATCACCGTGTTAGTGGCAGTCATCAGATGGATTGCACATGCTCCTGAGGAAAGGAACCACTACTTGGCCGACCTCCTACTAAAAGTCCGTCTGGGTCTGATCCATGTTGATGACTTCACTCAGTGCATGATTAGATATAACCTGTCCCACTACATTCATAACTGGAAGATTGTGGAGGAGAAGATCATAAAGGTGATGTTGGATGAAAGAGCTAGGAGGTACAATGCCTCCCTGCCCCCCACTCGTCTAGCCACTCCAAGGCTGCCCAGTGCGGTGCTTATGGTTATTGGTGGCTATAGCCGAAACAGAACAACCAACAGAATTGAAGTCTATGACAACCGCACCGATCGCTGGGTGGGTGTGGCTAATGATGACTGGACTCCAAGAGCCCATCACGGCACTGTGTTCCTTAATGGATCTGTGTACGTGATTGGAGGGTCTGACGGCCATCACGAGCTCAACACTACCTACAAGTACGACCTGGCAATTCACACGTGGCAAGAAATGGCACCCATGCATTCACATAGGTGCTTCATTAGTGTGACTTTGCTGGATGGTTTGATCTACGCGATAGGCGGGTGCGATGGACTGGACAGGCTGAAGACAGCCGAAAGGTACTTGCCAGTGACCAATCAGTGGACCATGATTTCACCTATGAACGAAAAGAGGAGCGATGCCAGCAGCACAGTGTACAATGGAAAGATCTACATTTGTGGAGGTTTTAATGGTGAACATTGCCTGGCATCAGCTGAGACTTACAACCCACTAACCGAACAGTGGACCATGATAGCAGATATGTCCACCATGCGCTCTGGGGTCAGTGTCATCGCCTATGCCAATGAAATCTACGCTGTTGGTGGTTTTAATGCATATTCCCGTTTGAACACTGTTGAAGCCTATAACCCCGCAACCAACACGTGGTGCCCCCTACCCAACATGTGGACCAGGCGCAGCAACTTTGGCATCGAGGTTGTTGACAATCAGCTATATGTTGTAGGCGGGTACAATCGGGGCACCATTCGTTGTGCTGAATGTTTTGATGCAAGGACCGGAGTTTGGACTCGGGTGCGGGGCATGGAGATCTCTCGTTCTGCCCTGAGCTGCTGTGTGGTGTTTGACCTTCCCAACATGGCCGAGTTTGCTCCGCCCCGCCCTCCTCCTCATGACGATTCCACTGAGGAGTAGATGCGCACTCATTTAAACAAAAGCATCTATTAACTGCAAAAAAGTGTTCAGTTTTGTTGTTGTCGATTGTTTTTTTTATACACTAGTGACAGTAGCTCATTTGATATAGTGCTCGTCCTCTAATTTGAAGGTTGCCAGTTCGAATCCCGCTCTCAACATACACATCATTGGGAGAGTGATCAGATCCTCTGGCCCACAGGTTGGTGGTTCGATTCCAGCTCCCAAAGAAGAATGCTGTTGTTGTGTCCTTTGGCGTGGTTCCCTGATGTAAAAGTGCTTTAAATTAGGGCTGCAACAACTAATCGATTAAATCGATTAAAATCGACTATTAAAATAGTTGGCAACTAATTTAGTAATCGATTAGTTGACTAGTTCACGTGACAAAGTCCAAGCGGGAGAATCGGGGGGAAAAAAGAGGACACTTGAGAAATGGCGTCTCCCCTTTAAAATCAGTAGGACTCTGGTGAGATTTCACAAACATATTGGCAACCTTTTTTTGACATGAAAAGTAGTTGGGTTGCATTACTGGTACAAGTTAATAGGAACGTTTTAATCACAACGTATTGTTTGACACTATACAAGTTAAACCGAAGTTGCTTGGTGTTAGCTAGTTAGCACATATTAGCCGCGATTGCATTGGAACAATGTGTTTCTAAGCCATTAACTAGTCCAGTTAACCTCTTAAACCCCACAGCCACCAAATTTGGGGGCTAGCGCCTCTTTTGTAAATTCATACATCTGTATTTACAACATACTGAGTGCTACACTGTCATCTTATACACCGTTGGAATCAGCAGAAACACGGCTAACAATTTATCCACTTCATTTTCACCACAGCACTTCACATCTCAAACTGAAGCCCTCTATATCCACACATATAAAAATACAACTGTCTGACACTCTTAGAACTTCTGCCTCAAAGCAAACACGACCCTTCACCCTTCCCCCATAAGTTATATATCGCCTGAAAGCTGCTTCCGCGGTATCAGCCTCTGTAGCTCAAACCTTCACCAAGCTAACAGCCAAGAAACACAGAAAAAAGTAGCTGTCAATCAAGCCAAATCAAATAAATCAAGTCTTACCTTTGCCTTCTTCCCATCTGAAATAAATCCCATCTGCATAAAAGTCCTTTCTGTGAGTAATCCAACACTCTCCATCGGGAAAGAATGCGATTTAGCTCGATAGGACTCCCCCGCGGGTTGGTTTAGCACTTGTTTGGGTCAGTGTGCGCGTGCGTAAAAAGTAGGGACCTCGCTTCTCTGCACTGTGATTCGCTGGTGCTCCTGTCCATCACAGAGTGTGCGGTACAAGCCCACGAACACCGTGATTGGTCAAAGCTTTGTTGATCTGACCGCGTGCGTAATAGAGAGAGGGGTTGGCAGAGCGAGCACAGCTTCCGTGCGTAAACCCAGGACGCACGGCTAACTTACTTTTAGCACAGTTTTGGAGCACTTTCCTTCTTTTTATCCGATTAATAATCGATTAGTTGAAAAAATAATCGCCAGATTAATCGATTATGAAAATAATCGTTGCAGCCCTAGACTCCACTATTCTCAGCTCACCACAGATTGACAGGGCTGCTGTTACCTGGTGCCAGTTGAGCTGAGAATGGTTGATTTTCTTGATGGATCCAGGCTGCAGTTTCTTCATGAGTCTGAAAGCACAGGACAGTCACAGTGTGGTAATGTGGTTCAGTCACTGCAGGAGAAGAGCTGTGAACATGTACTCTGATGTAAGTTAAAAATGTTTAAAAGTGAGAGATGTGGGTTTCATGTTGTAAAGGCCTGAATAAACAAGGTACTAGAACACACTGAAGCTCAACACAAATATTAAAAACCTACTCTCTCTCATCTGAAGGGAGGTCTTCAATTCAAGGACTTATATTTAACTAGGGGTGGCACGGTACACAAAATTCACGGTACGGTACGTACCTCGGTTCAGACCCCACGGTTCGGTACATTTTCGGTACAGTGCAGGAAAAAAAACATAACCAGAAAGGCTGTCCTCAAAGGCAGCTTTTTATTGCCTAAATCTCCAGCTGAGATAACTGCAACTTGTAGTAAAACAAGTAAAAGTAAAACATGTAAAACAAGTGAACACACAAGCACCACATTGAGTATATTGATTGGTTACTGAGCTGGGTACATCAGTGAAGTTTTAACACATGGTCTTTTTAGGTGCCTTTTAGGGACCTTCTGGGTGAGCGCAGTGGTGGACGAGCCGCACTCTGGCGGTGCCACACGGAGTGTCCGCGTGCTCCAGCGCATAGGTCCTGCAGACCGGCACAAGTTTATTGCCAAAAGCAGCGGCAGTAATGAAATATGACCACACTCAGTATTCAGACCTTGAGTCCGTGACGAGACTGAGTCCAAATGCGCTCGAGTCCGAGACAAAACCAAGACAAAGCTCTCGCTTTAGTGGAGGAGGAAGTCCAGCGGCACGGGGGTGTCTGTGAGTGGGACAGGTGTGGGTCCTGCTGCGGCGCACCTCGTTTAGGGTGGGCGTGGGTGTGTTTTGAAGCGGAGATTGTTCTATGAGTGATATCGCCGCACACGCGGAGCTCGTATGCTGGAGTCGTGCGCGGTCGGAGGTGTTCGGTTACGCTCGCGCTGGGAAAGCGTGTCGCGCTTTAGGGGCGATCCAGGCTTGGGCACGATTCTGAAGTCCTAGTGTGAGTTTGCCCCTAATGTTTGATACATTTAGAACGTTTAACTTGTCATGTTACGTCTGTGCGCAGCTCCTTATTGTGCTGCAGAAGCACTCGCACAGGTGCCCCTGTTTTGTTTTTCTCGTTCGCACGCCGAAATATTTACTCGCAAATGCGAGTGAAATGGGCGCACTGTAGAGCCCTGCTCACACCACCGACTTACATGATGGTGGTGGGTCTTCTAACTCCGGGCTTGAATTACTCGCCATCGTCTTTCACCCTCTCGCAACGACCTAACAGCAGCAACTTTCAACAAAAGCAGTTTTGTATTTGAAGGCGGAGTTTGCTCGCTAGACCAATCCAGACATGTCCACATGTTCATGGACCAATCAGGGCTTGCACATGGCAGTGGTTAAGGAAACCGTCGCAAAAGGAAAGTCCTGTGGCCAGTTCAGTATTAAACTTTTGTACTGTATATTCTCCGTCAAAATGCGCGCACCGAACCGTGACCCCCGTACCGCGACGGTTCAATACGAATACATATACTGTGCCACCCCTATATTTAATTCACATTACATCACACATTTAGACTTCCTACAGTGGTGTTCACTTGAGCCATGTCTATATCATACAAACAGCACTACACATAAATATCTGTAGTCTTTGCATAATTATAAAGTCAAATCTCCACAGTTCAGCCCTTCCCCGGCCCCTGTCTCCCAGCAGACTCACTCGCAGAGGATGACTCCATCTTTGAGGCCCTTCTGGAAGTTCTCCCCGATGCTCATGCCCGTCATCTCCTCGATCCAGAAGCGCAGCTCCTCCTCCTTTTGCAGGTCGTACTTTTGAGCGATCTGAAGACATATAAGCACACGTCTATAAAAGGGCAAAGGAAATGAGACTCCTGCACCCATCAGAGGAGCAGATGACAGTCGAGCAGCGTGTGGAGCAAGGGGCTAATGGGGTGTGAGCCTGCGGAGATGCACCAGAGTTCTTCTCATCATGGCCATGGTTTATTTTTATACGCCCGTCGTAAGACGGGCGTATAAAATGGTATGGCGCTGTCTGTCCGTCTGTCCGTCCGTCTGTGGACAATTTCTTGTCCGCGCTCTAACTCGACAACCGTCTCACCTAGGAATGTCAAACTTCATGGCTGGACACCCCATGGGTCAAGGATGTTCCCTATTGATTTCAAGGTCACAGGGTCAAAGGTCAAGGTCACGGCCCGACCCTTTGCGAAAACCTTGTCCGTGCTCTAGCTCGACAACCGTCTCACCTAGGAATGTCAAACTTCATGGCTGGACACCCCATGGGTCAAGGATGTTCCCTATTGATTTCAAGGTCACAGGGTCAAAGGTCAAGGTCACGGCCCGACCCTTTGCGAAAACCTTGTCCGTGCTCTAGCTCGACAACCGTCTCACCTAGGAATGTCAAACTTCCAAACTGCACCAACAATTCATCTTTAACTAGGTTTGACAAATTCTAACTTAATTCTATATACAATCATTCAAAGTACGGGCGTATTTTGCCCCGTTGGCGGAACTCTTGTTCCTCCATGATGTGAGATAGCTGTGTGAGGTGGAATAGTGACATTATTTAAAGGAGTACTATGTAACTTTCCAGGTGAGGGTCTACTACATGGAGATGTTATAAGCTTGGCATGGACATGGTATGGCAATGAAGTTCACCCATCACAAATCTGACATGTATCTTGGCCTGGTGTCGTCACTAGGGATGATATCCAGTATCAGTATCAGCTCCTGATCTGGCTCTTTTATGAGTATTGGACAGTACGGGACTCAGTCACATGATCGGACGTGATCGGACCAGCGTGATCAAAACGCACCATATCCTCTGTGTGGGACTTTTCACTCCAACAGAACAAGAGTCAAACAGCGACACAATCGCAAACAAACAGTTTCTCATGGAGGAACCAGCAGAGCCACTTTAACACTACCAGTTTGATTCGTCACTTACAAAAGAATCATCTGGACGAGTTTGAGATTTACAAGCACAAAGCGGCAAAGTTCCTTCCATTCCTTAGAGTTGAATTAATAAAATAAATTATAAAATAAATAAAATAATTAAATTGGATCAGTATCGGAAAGAGCACTCCTTAAAAAATCGGATCGGAAACCAAAAAATCTTGATCGGGACATGTCACCTAGCGGTCTTCATGGAGCAATAACACCCACTAATAAAATACATCAAGTCTTCTTTTTAGATCATTTTGCACATTTGCTTTTGAGACAAATGGTGACAGCTGCTCACTGAAACATGTCAGAAACTACAAGAAACTAAAGCAGTAACATCTCCATGGAGACAAGCAGAAGGCAATAATAGCTCATATTGTACCAGCAGAGGTATAGTTTAATACAAAGCTGTTAACCCTGTAGTTTAAACCTCAGGATACATGTTCTGAAATGCATGGGATTCTTGGATTCCTTTAGAAGTTTAGATTCCAGTCTTCTGTTAAGTGTTTACAATGTGCACAGTGAACACAGAAGCCTACTGTTAAAAAATACACTCAAACCTTAAAAGAAGCTGTGGGTATGTGCATCAGAGGAACCAGTGGAAGTATTAAAATGGAAAAAAAAAAAAAAGGTAAGGCACCCCTCAAAGACTAGGCCACAACAGCTTGAAACAGTAAACAGAGACTTGCAAAACTATTAAAATGTTATTATACTAGAGTGGCCAGATTTTCACTCTCGGTTTGTGGTGGTTGGTAATAATAAAATTGTGAAATGAGTGCGTCATTAAGGAAAATTGTTCTGCACTTGGCCCATTCATGACATGTGAGTCAGTATAGTCACATTTTCTTTGTGTTCTGGTCATTTTTAAGCAGCTTTTCTGTATTTTACCAAAACAAATGTCAGTTTATCCTTCTCTTTACTGTTGGCAGGGATCAGATTGGTCAAAAATAGGGACACCTGGGACATCTCTTGTATAAAACTGGGACAAATCACTGGTTTTGTATAAATCTGCTGGGACAGGGGACACAGGGCTCAAAACTGAGACTGTCCCGGGTAAATAGGAACCTCAGATCACCCCAGAATATACTGTGGTCAAAATAAGTCTGAGTCCCTTATGGTAACGTGGACTAGCTCTGACTATCCACTTGAATATTTTTCAGGCTCAGTATTGCTCTTGTACCTTCTTGCCGCACTAGTGGAGACATTTTTCTTAATATGAGGCCTATAGATGACATTTGAGTTGTAGATGTGTCAATAATGAACTTAACCTAAACCATTATAGATACTAGAACTAACTAGTGTAGCGTTTCAGTGAATCATGTGAAGCAGAATGTGGCCGGTCATATAACGATATGACCGGCCACATTCTGCTTCACATGATTCACTGAAGGCGTCACTGTGCTTATCCTGCTTTAAGGTTATTGTGCAAGTGATCCAAGTCATTACCAGGGCCTGACTGATATAGACTTTTTTGGGATCCGATATGATTATAAAGCTCAGGTTTGGCTCTATTAGATTTTAAGTTGGATTTATTTAGGCTACATTTAGTGTCATAGTTAAATAAAGTAGATAGGCCTACTGGCGTTTTTACATGACATTCTAGCATGTAAACAAAGTAAACAAACTACTGTTATTAGCCTTTAGCGGTTAGGGTAAATGGTGCATTCAGCGTCACAGACAGACAAATTACTCCTTTGATAAATACTGATGTTGCCCCACATATTTGGGCATTGATCTGTCTGTAAATTGGATTAAATGGACATGAAATAAAGAGTCTAAACTTTATAATGAGGTATAACATGCTGACGTGGACTGAGCCTATATTGGAAAGATTTAGCCCGATATATCTCTAAGTGCTCATCCATCCATCCATCCATCCATCTTCTCCTGCTTAATCCGGCTGGGTCGCGGGGGCAGCGTGCTGCCCAATACTCATAGCACCTGACCCCCCCTATGAACCCCTCTGCAGGTGGTGAGCCCACAGGAGGGTCTAAGTGCTCATATCGGCCAATAATATCGGCCATATATATAATATATAATAATATCGGTTGGGCCCTAATGAATACATCTCACTTCTTACTTTGTTATTGTGATGGAAGCGTGGCCTAAATGTGCTATGAGATATTTCTCCAAAATAGTTCAGCCTGATTGTCTCCACACAGAAACCTCTGAACCACAGCAGAGGTGCAGAATCAGCAGTTACCATCAGGACAGAACCCTGCCCGGCACGCTGATGCTTAACACAGTGATGCCCAGCCCACAACGCTGATGCCCGGCACGCTGAGGCCCGGCACGCTGATGCTTAACACAGTGATTCCCAGCCCACAACGCTGATGCCCGGCACGCTGATGCTTAACACAGTGATGCCCAGCCCACAACGCTGATGCCCGGCACGCTGAGGCCCGGCACGCTGATGCTTAACACAGTGATTCCCAGCCCACAACGCTGATGCCCGGCACGCTGATGCTTAACACAGTGATTCCCAGCCCACAACGCTGATGCCCGGCACGCTGATGCTTAACACAGTGATGCCCAGGCCACAACGCTGATGCCCGGCACGCTGATGCTTAACACAGTGATGCCCAGCCCACAACGCTGATGCCCGGCACGCTGATGCTTAACACAGTGATGCCCAGCCCACAACGCTGATGCCCGGCACGCTGATGCTTAACACAGTGATGCCCAGCCCACAACGCTGATGCCCGGCACGCTGATGCTTAACACAGTGATGCCCAGCCCACAACGCTGATGCCCAGCACGCTGATGCTTAACACAGTGATGCCCAGCCCACAACGCTGATGCCCGGCACGCTGATGCTTAACACAGTGATGCCCAGCCCACAACGCTGATGCCCGGCACGCTGATGCCTGGTACGCTGATAGTGTGTTGTGGACATGTCCCTCAGTGTACCATGGTGCTCCATTAGCCTCCTGAATACAGCCTAGAGCAGAGCTAATGACAGAGGACCATCTGCTGAGGGACACGTCTCATTTCACTCTGAGGAGATGATTACAGGGACAACTGTCCTCTGCAGAAGCTATTCTCAGACCATCAGCTTTGGAGAGAGAGGAGGAGGAAGATGAGGGGGAGGACGAGGGAGAGGAGGGAGAGGAGGAGGAAGATGAGGGGGAGGAGGAGGGAGAGGAGGGAGAGGAGGAGGAAGAGGTGGTGGGGGAAAAGAAGAGAAGGGAGCAGAGGAATGGGAGGAGAGTTACAATAAATATTAAATACAAGTATTTTGTTGAAGTTCTAATCTGACTGTGCTGATTTCGAGGAGCTGCTGCCTTCATTTGCTCGCACTGTACAAAGAAGCACACAAAGGTGTGAATGGGACAGTTTCTATAGAACAATGAGCTGACCTTTGCCTCACACATTTCCCATGATCCTTTGTGCAGACTGGCAGTGTCACAGTAAAAACAAAAACAAGGGGAGCGCAATGCAGTGACTTATGTCCCTGTGTGGTGGAAATATCCTATTGATTGTATGCTCTGATCAGGAGTATTTTTAAGTTGACTAAAATACACCACAGAACAATATACACATTTATACTTTTCTATTCCCATGTGGCCTTATATCTGTGTAACACCTCAGCGGTCCAGGTAGATTCCATGTATACTAGTCTATGTGCTCTTATACTTGTTCTGATACGGCTAAAGACATCCAGGAAAGGTTCATTTCTGTCCTGTGAATGGAGCTTTTTAGTATCAATATCTGCTCAAATGAGTATCTAGTTTTGATACTAGTTTGGTTTTGGGAAGAGGAGGAGGTGGAGGAGAAGAGGGAGTGTGCATACAGAGGAGGAGCTGGTGCAGTGACCCTCAGAGCACTGACCCAGTACTGGACAAACACTAAATCAATGTGTAACCTGGACAACAGGCCTACAGCAGACAGAGGAGGGAGTGGAGCCGACGGTGGCACTGTATTTAAAGTATCGCTACTTCTAATAATACTACTGTTACTCAAGTACTGTTACGCTACACCATATATTATGAGTAAACAATATTAGGAGTAAAAGTATGGCGTCTGATGCACCAATACTGATACTGGAATCAATTATCGGAAATTATACCGACACGTTTGCTGGACTGTGTCTCGGTTTCATGATATGGGTCCAGCTGACATCCTGGTCGAGCCTTTAATTGGATGTAATAATACTTATATTTACATGCTGAGAACATCTTGTAATGTTTGAACTTTTATTCAAAACAGTTCAGTCGTGATGTGAAGGGGGAATAACAGTTACATAACACTACTGCATCTCTGTGTAATAGCTGACTGGAAATAAGTGCCATTTTCCATCCCTACGCTGGTACTGGTTAAAATCCTGAAGCAACAGATATTTATACTTAAAACTGGTATCAGAACTAAAAAGCTGGATAATGCATTCCTGCTGATTGTCGTGAAATGTTCCAGAGAGAGGAGAGAGGGACGTAGTGAGAAAGAGAGAGATGGGGGGTGAGGGGAGAGGTGAGAAGGTGAGAGGATCATGCCCCTCCACTCTCAGTGAGCCAAACAGATGCAACCACAGAAGCGGTCTTCAAACAGCCTTTAAGGTCTGCTCTTAGGGACGCTCCCATGTTTTCAGGAGACAGCTATAAGATATAAGTATAGTCCATCTCTGTCTGCTGTTATTGTGGATTTGAGAAGCTGTTTCATCACTCAGTTGACTGGCAAAAACAGTAAACTATCTGTGTGTGTGTCAGTCTTGACCATATGGGAATGTATGGGAAGTTTGCATCCAGCAATTCCTGCTCCCACTGACCCTGACCCCACTGACTTACAGTCATGTGAAAAAGTTTGGACACCCCTGATCATTTTCAAGATTTTCCTTTATAAATCATTGGTTGTTCGGATCAGCAATTTCAGTTAAATATATCATATAGCAGACAAACACAGTGATATTTGAGAAGTGAAATGAACTTTATAGGGTTTACAGAAAGTGTGCAATAATTACTTAAACAAAAGTAGGCGGGTGCATAAATTAGGGCACCCTTGTTGTTTTATTGATTTTAATACCTTTAGCACTAATTATTGGAACACAAAATTTGTTTGATAAGCTCATTGACCCTTGGCCTACATACACAGGTGAAGCTGATCGTGAGAAAGGGGATTTAAGGGGCCAGTTGCAAGTTGTTCTCTTTGCATCTTCTCTGAAGAGTGGCAACATGGGAGCCTCAAAACAACTATCAAATGACCTGAAAACAAAGATTGTTCAACATCATGGTTTAGGGGAAGGATACAAAAAACTAGCTCAGACATTTCAGCTGTCAGTTCCCACTGTGAGGAACATAGTGAGGAAATGGAGGACCACAGGCACAGTTCTAGTTGAGGCCCGGAGTGGCAGGCCAAGAAAAATCTCAGATAAGCAGAGGTGAAGGATGGTGAGAACAGTCAAACTCTACCCACAGACCAGCTCCACAGACGTACAACATGATCTTGCTGCAGATGGTATCACGGTGCATCGATCAACTATTCAGTGCACTTTGCACAAGGAGATGCTGTATGGGAGAGGAATGCGACAGTAGCCTTTTCTGCACACACGCCACAAACAGAGTCGCTTGAGGTTTGCTAAAGCACATTTGGACAAGCCAGCTTCATTTTGGAATAAGGTGCTGTGGACTGATGAAACTAAAATTGAGTTATTTGGACATAACAAAGGGTGATGTGCATGGTGAAAGAAGAGCACAGCATTCCAAGACAAACACTTGTTACCCACAGTAAAATTTGGTGGTGGTTCCATCAGGCTGTGGGCCTGTGGCCAGTGCAGGGACTGGAAATCTTGTTAAAGTTGAAGAATAACTAACAATGTTCAAGAATCAGTGACAAAGTTTAAGTTGCGCCAGGGCTGGATACAAGACAACAACCCTAAACACTGCTCAAATTCTACTAAGGCAGTTCATGCAGAGGAACATGTACAATGTTCTGGAATGGCTATCTCAGTCCCCAGACCTGAATATTACTGAAAATCTGTGGTGCGATTTAAAGCGGGCTGTCCATGCTCGGGCTCCATCAAACTTGACTGAACTGGAGATGTTTTGTCAAGAAGAATGGTCAAAAATACCATCAACCAGAATCCAGACCCTCATTGGAAGCTATAGGAAGTGTTTAGAGGCTGTTATTTCTGCAAAAGGAGGATCTACTAAATATTGATTTAATTTTTCTGTTGGGGTGCCCAAATTTATGCACATGCCTACTTTTGTTTAAGTAATTATTGCACACTTTCTGTAAATCCTATAAAATTCATTTCACTTCTCAAATATCACTGTTTATCTGCTATATGATATATTTAACTGAAATTGATGATCCGAACAACCAATGATTTATAAAGGAAAATCTTGAAAATGATCAGGGGTGTCCAAACTTTTTCACATGACTGTACAGTGGAATATTGTGGCTCCTCTCTATACCTGCTGCTGTGAACCTCATCATTTTGGTCTTAAAATGTTCATATCAACCCACTCTACATGATCCTGGGGATCTACATGATCCTGGGGATCCTATTTTGATATTTTGTCTGTAAAACAAATCCTATTCCTAATATGGGTCCAAATTGGCCCCTGTAGCATGGGGAGCTTCATTTGAGTGGAGCCAAGTCTTGCTTAGCCCACTTCCTTATACAATTTATGGCCCTAACACATCTACAGCCAGTCCCGGTTTAGTACTGGTTTAGTTCCTGTTTAGTCCTGGTTCTGGGACATGACCAATTATTGTTCCCATAGAGAAATGTGTCCTCTGCATTTGACCCATCCTTCAAAACATGCTGTTAGTCCAGGGACCCATCTCCAGATGTTAAGTTAGTCTTGATCAAATCCTCCAGCTAAAGCAGTCCTGACCTACTGTGCATGTTTTGGATTGATGAGGAAACACAGAACAGAACACAGACAGGCCCGGGCGACCCAGGAATCAAACCCAGAACCTTCTTGCTGTGAGGCCTGAGTGCTAACAACTCAGCCAGCATGCAGACAAACCCAGGGAGACCAGGGACAGGAGGCCCTCCTCAGGTCAGAGCAGGGACAATACAGAGACAAAATGTCCAGTGTCCACAGAGACAACCTGTCTCTGTGGACACTGGAGCAGAACCACAGGAGCAGAACCAGAGGAACAGAACCAGAGGACCAGAGCCAGAGGAGCAGAACCAGAGGAGCAGAACCAGAGGAACAGAACCAGAGGAGCAGAACCAGAGGAGCAGAACCAGAGGACCAGAGCCAGAGGAGCAGAACCAGAGGAGCAGAACCAGAGGAACAGAACCAGAGGAGCAGAACCAGAGGAGCAGAACTAGAGGAGCAGAACCAGAGGAGCAGAACCAGAGGAGCAGAACCAGAGGAGCAGAACCAGAGGAGCAGAACCAGAGGAGCAGAGCCAGAGGAGCAGAACCAGAGGAGCAGAGCCAGAGGAACAGAACTAGTGTGTCTACTGTGTCCACAGCAGAGACAGAGGAGTGGGGCCAGAGGGTCCCCATTGGCCTGTACTATTTGAGGAATGTGCAGGGTAGAGCTGTGCAGGAGCAGCAGAGCGCACATCATCAGGCCTTATGTAAGGGCCCCCAGACCGGCCCCTGGCTCCAGTGTCTGTGTCCTCACCACTCTGACACTGCACTTCACAGTAATAGAGGGCCCTGAGGAGGAATGATCACGTGGACATTCAGTATTCACTGGAGGGACCATTTTAGCCCTAAAGTTACAGGCCACACAGAGACACACGAGACACACGTCTGTTCTGACTGACTGAAGTCTTGCAAATACATCAGACTTTTGAGGGAGGAATCATTTCAGTTGGTTCTGGTGCTGTAGATCTTCCTGTGAGTGTAGTAAACTTCTGTAGACCACCAAAAGCCCATGTAGGACTATCTCCTGTAGGACTGTCTCATGTAGGACTGTCTCCTGTAGAACTGTCTCCTGTAGGACTGTCTCATGTAGGACTGTCTCATGTAGAACTGTCTCATGTAGAACTGTCTCATGTAGGACTGTCTCCTGTAGGACTGTCTCATGTAGGACTGTCTCATGTACAACTGTCTCATGTACAACTGTCTCATGTACAACTGTCTCATGTAGGACTGTCTCATGTAGAACTGTCTCATGTAGAACTGTCTCATGTAGGACTGTCTCCTGTAGGACTGTCTCATGTAGGATTGTCTCATGCAGGACTGTCTCATGTAGGACTGTCTCATGTAGGACTGTCTCCTGTAGGACTGTCTCCTGTAGGACTGTCTCATGTAGGACTGTCTCATGTAGAACTGTCTCATGTAGGACTGTCTCATGTAGCACTATCTCCTGTAGAACTGTCTCATGTAGGACTGTCTCATGTAGGACTGTCTCATGTAGGACTGTCTCGTGTAGGACTGTCTCATGTAGAACTGTCTCATGTAGGACTGTCTCATGTAGGACTGTCTCATGTAGAACTATCTCCTGTAGAACTGTCTCCTGTAGGACTGTCTCATGTAGAACTGTCTCATGTAGAACTGTCTCATGTAGGACTGTCTCATGTAGGACTGTCTCATGTAGAACTATCTCCTGTAGAACTGTCTCCTGTAAGACTGTCTCATGTAGAACTGTCTCATGTAGAACTGTCTCATGTAGGACTGTCTCATGTAGGACTGTCTCATGTAGAACTGTCTCCTGTAGGACTGTCTCATGTAGGATTGTCTCATGCAGGACTGTCTCATGTAGGACTGTCTCATGTAGGACTGTCTCATGTAGGACTGTCTCATGCAGGACTGTATCATGTAGGACTGTCTCATGTAGAACTGTCTCATGTAGGACTGTCTCCTGTAGAACTGTCTCCTGTAGAACTGTCTCCTGTAGGACTGTCTCATGTAGGACTGTCTCGTGTAGGACTGTCTCGTGTAGAACTGTCTCATGTAGAACTGTCTCATGTAGGACTGTCTCATGTAGGACTGTCTCATGTAGAACTATCTCCTGTAGAACTGTCTCCTGTAGGACTGTCTCATGTAGGATTGTCTCATGCAGGACTGTCTCATGTAGGACTGTCTCATGTAGGACTGTCTCATGTAGGATTGTCTCATGCAGGACTGTCTCATGTAGAACTGTCTCATGTAGGACTGTCTCATGTAGGACTGTCTCATGTAGGACTGTCTCATGTAGGATTGTCTCATGCAAGACTGTCTCATGTAGGACTGTCTCATGTAGAACTGTCTCATGTAGGACTGTCTCATGTAGGATTGTCTCATGCAGGACTGTCTCATGTAGGACTGTCTCATGTAGGACTGTCTCATGTAGAACTGTCTCATGTAGAACTGTCTCATGTAGGACTGTCTCATGTAGGACTGTCTCATGTAGAACTGTCTCATGTAGAACTGTCTCATTTAGAACTGTCTCCTGTAGAACTGTCTCATGTAGGACTGTCTCATGTAGGATTGTCTCATGTAGAACTGTCTCATTTGGAACTGTCTCCTGTAGGACTGTCTCCTGTAGAACTGTCTCATGTAGAACTGTCTCATGTAGAACTGTCTCATGTAGGACTGTCTCATGTAGGACTGTCTCATTTAGAACTGTCTCCTGTAGGACTGTCTCATGTAGAACTGTCTCATGTAGAACTGTCTCATGTAGAACTGTCTCATGTAGAACTGTCTCATTTAGAACTGTCTCCTGTAGAACTGTCTCCTGTAGGACTGTCTCATGTAGAACTGTCTCATGTAGGACTGTCTCATGTAGAACTGTCTCATTTAGAACTGTCTCCTGTAGAACTGTCTCATGTAGGACTGTCTCATGTAGGACTGTCTCATGTAGGATTGTCTCATGCAGGACTGTCTCATGTAGGACTGTCTCATGTAGAACTGTCTCATGTAGGACTGTCTCATGTAGAACTGTCTCATGTAGAACTGTCTCATGTAGGACTGTCTCATGTAGCACTATCTCCTGTAGAACTGTCTCATGTAGGACTGTCTCATGTAGGACTGTCTCGTGTAGGACTGTCTCGTGTAGAACTGTCTCGTGTAGGATTGTCTCATGCAGGACTGTCTCATGTAGGACTGTCTCATGTAGGACTGTCTCATGTAGGACTGTCTCATGTAGGATTGTCTCATGCAGGACTGTCTCATGTAGAACTGTCTCATGTAGGACTGTCTCATGTAGAACTGTCTCATGTAGAACTGTCTCATGTAGGACTGTCTCATGTAGCACTATCTCCTGTAGAACTGTCTCATGTAGGACTGTCTCGTGTAGGACTGTCTCGTGTAGGACTGTCTCATGTAGAACTGTCTCATGTAGGATTGTCTCATGCAGGACTGTCTCATGTAGGACTGTCTCATGTAGGACTGTCTCATGTAGGACTGTCTCATGTAGGATTGTCTCATGCAGGACTGTCTCATGTAGGACTGTCTCATGTAGAACTGTCTCATGTAGGACTGTCTCCTGTAGAACTGTCTCCTGTAGAACTGTCTCCTGTAGAACTGTCTCCTGTAGGACTGTCTCATGTAGGACTGTCTCGTGTAGGACTGTCTCATGTATAACTGTCTCATGTACAACTGTCTCATGTAGGACTGTCTCATGTAGAACTATCTCCTGTAGAACTGTCTCATGTAGGACTGTCTCATGCAGGACTGTCTCATGTAGAACTGTCTCATGTAGGACTGTCTCATGTAGGACTGTCTCATGTAGAACTGTCTCATGTAGGACTGTCTCATGTAGAACTGTCTCATTTAGAACTGTCTCCTGTAGAACTGTCTCATGTAGAACTGTCTCATGTAGGACTGTCTCATGTAGAACTGTCTCATGTAAAACTGTCTCATGTAGAACTGTCTCATTTAGAACTGTCTCCTGTAGGACTGTCTCCTGTAGAACTGTCTCCTGTAGAACTGTCTCATGTAGAACTGTCTCATGTAGGACTGTCTCATGTAGAACTGTCTCATTTAGAACTGTCTCCTGTAGAACTGTCTCCAGTAGGACTGTCTCATGTAGAACTGTCTCATGTAGAACTGTCTCATGTAGGACTGTCTCATGTAGAACTGTCTCATGTAGAACTGTCTCATTTAGAACTGTCTCCTGTAGAACTGTCTCATGTAGGACTGTCTCATGTAGGACTGTCTCATGTAGGACTGTCTCATGTAGGATTGTCTCATGCAGGACTGTCTCATGTAGAACTGTCTCATGTAGGACTGTCTCATGTAGGATTGTCTCATGCAGGACTGTCTCATGTAGGACTGTCTCATGTAGAACTGTCTCATGTAGAACTGTCTCATGTAGAACTGTCTCATGTAGAACTGTCTCATGTAGGACTGTCTCATGTAGAACTGTCTCATGTAGAACTGTCTCATGTAGAACTGTCTCATGTAGGACTGTCTCATGTAGGACTGTCTCATGTAGGATTGTCTCATGCAGGACTGTCTCATGTAGGACTGTCTCATGTAGAACTGTCTCATGTAGGACTGTCTCATGTAGGATTGTCTCATGCAGGACTGTCTCATGTAGGACTCTCATGTAGAACTGTCTCATGTAGGACTGTCTCATGTAGGATTGTCTCATGCAGGACTGTCTAATGTAGGACTGTCTCGTGTAGGACTGTCTCATGTAGAACTGTCTCATGTAGGACTGTCTCATGTAGAACTGTCTCATTTAGAACTGTCTCCTGTAGAACTGTCTCATGTAGAACTGTCTCATGTAGGACTGTCTCATGTAGGACTGTTTCATGTAGAACTGTCTCATTTAGAACTGTCTCCTGTAGGACTGTCTCCTGTAGAACTGTCTCATGTAGAACTGTCTCCTGTAGAACTGTCTCATGTAGAACTGTCTCATGTAGAACTGTCTCATGGAGAACTGTCTCATGTAGGACTGTCTCATGTAGGACTGTCTCATGTAGAACTGTCTCATTTAGAACTGTCTCCTGTAGAACTGTCTCCTGTAGGACTGTCTCATGTAGAACTGTCTCATGTAGAACTGTCTCATGTAGGACTGTCTCATGTAGGATTGTCTCATGCCGGACTGTCTCATGTAGGACTGTCTCATGCAGGACTGTCTAATGTAGGACTGTCTCATGTAGAACTGTCTCATGTAGAACTGTCTCATGTAGGACTGTCTCATGCAGGACTGTCTCATGTAGGACTGTCTCCTGCAGGACTGTCTCAGAGGTTGTGTGATGCGACACGACTGCTGTCTAATCTGATATACTATATTGTTATTCTCAGTATTGAATGGCATGTGGAGGTCTCTACACTTTCCTCGGGAGCTACAGTCGTCGTGCTGCTGCAGAAACTGGCACATTTACAGAATGTTCATTAACAAGTACTGCCCTGTTCAAATCCACCAGTCCACTGACCTGAGCCTCTGACCACGTGACTGTCCTCCGAGTCAGACTCATGTAGGACTGTCTCATGTAGGATTGTCTCATGCCGGACTGTCTCATGTAGAACTGTCTCCTGTAGGACTGTCTCATGTAGGATTGTCTCATGCAGGACTGTCTCATGTAGGACTGTCTCATGTAGGACTGTCTCATGTAGGACTGTCTCATGTAGGACTGTCTCATGTAGGACTGTCTCATGTAGAACTGTCTCATGTAGAACTGTCTCATGTAGGACTGTCTCATGTAGGACTGTCTCATGTAGAACTGTCTCATGTAGAACTGTCTCATGTAGGACTGTCTCATGTAGGACTGTCTCATGCAGGACTGTCTCATGTAGGACTGTCTCATGTAGAACTGTCTCATGTAGGACTGTCTCATGTAGGATTGTCTCATGCAGGACTGTCTCGTGTAGGACTGTCTCATGTAGAACTGTCTCATGTAGGACTGTCTCATGTAGGATTGTCTCATGCAGGACTGTCTCGTGTAGGACTGTCTCATGTAGAACTGTCTCATGTAGAACTGTCTCATGTAGGACTGTCTCATGTAGAACTGTCTCATTTAGAACTGTCTCCTGTAGAACTGTCTCATGTAGGACTGTCTCATGTAGGACTGTCTCATGTAGGATTGTCTCATGCAGGACTGTCTCATGTAGGACTGTCTCATGTAGAACTGTCTCATGTAGGACTGTCTCATGTAGGATTGTCTCATGCAGGACTGTCTCGTGTAGGACTGTCTCATGTAGAACTGTCTCATGTAGAACTGTCTCATGTAGAACTGTCTCATGTAGGACTGTCTCATGTAGAACTGTCTCATGTAGAACTGTCTCATGTAGAACTGTCTCATGTAGGACTGTCTCATGCAGGACTGTCTCATGTAGAACTGTCTCATGTAGAACTGTCTCATGTAGAACTGTCTCATGTAGGACTGTCTCATGCAGGACTGTCTCATGTAGGACTGTCTAATGTAGGACTGTCTCGTGTAGGACTGTCTCGTGTAGGACTGTCTCATGCAGGACTGTCTCATGTAGGACTGTCTCCTGCAGGACTGTCTCATGTAGCACTATCTCCTGTAGAACTGTCTCATGTAGGACTGTCTCATGTAGGACTGTCTCGTGTAGGACTGTCTCCTGTAGAACTGTCTCATGTAGGACTGTCTCATGTAGGACTGTCTCATGTAGGACTGTCTCATGTAGGACTGTCTCATGTAGGACTGTCTCATGTAGGATTGTCTCATGCAGGACTGTCTCATGTAGGACTGTCTCATGTAGAACTGTCTCATGTAGGACTGTCTCCTGTAGAACTGTCTCCTGTAGAACTGTCTCCTGTAGAACTGTCTCATGTAGGACTGTCTCATGTAGGACTGTCTCGTGTAGGACTGTCTCATGTATAACTGTCTCATGTACAACTGTCTCATGTAGGACTGTCTCATGTAGAACTATCTCCTGTAGAACTGTCTCATGTAGGACTGTCTCATGCAGGACTGTCTCATGTAGAACTGTCTCATGTAGGACTGTCTCATGTAGGACTGTCTCATGTAGAACTGTCTCATGTAGGACTGTCTCATGTAGAACTGTCTCATTTAGAACTGTCTCCTGTAGAACTGTCTCATGTAGAACTGTCTCATGTAGGACTGTCTCATGTAGAACTGTCTCCTGTAGAACTGTCTCATGTAGAACTGTCTCATGTAGAACTGTCTCATGTAGGACTGTCTCCTGTAGGACTGTCTCATGTAGAACTGTCTCATGTAGAACTGTCTCATGTAGGACTGTCTCATGTAGAACTGTCTCATTTAGAACTGTCTCCTGTAGAACTGTCTCATGTAGGACTGTCTCATGTAGAACTGTCTCATGTAGAACTGTCTCATGTAGGACTGTCTCATGTAGAACTGTCTCATGTAGAACTGTCTCATTTAGAACTGTCTCCTGTAGAACTGTCTCATGTAGGACTGTCTCATGTAGGACTGTCTCATGTAGGACTGTCTCATGTAGGATTGTCTCATGCAGGACTGTCTCATGTAGAACTGTCTCATGTAGGACTGTCTCATGTAGGATTGTCTCATGCAGGACTGTCTCGTGTAGGACTGTCTCATGTAGAACTGTCTCATGTAGAACTGTCTCATGTAGAACTGTCTCATGTAGAACTGTCTCATGTAGGACTGTCTCATGTAGAACTGTCTCATGTAGAACTGTCTCATGTAGAACTGTCTCATGTAGGATTGTCTCATGTAGGACTGTCTCATGTAGGATTGTCTCATGCAGGACTGTCTCATGTAGGACTGTCTCATGTAGAACTGTCTCATGTAGGACTGTCTCATGTAGGATTGTCTCATGCAGGACTGTCTCGTGTAGGACTGTCTCATGTAGAACTGTCTCATGTAGGACTGTCTCATGTAGGACTGTCTCATGTAGGACTGTCTCGTGTAGGACTGTCTCATGTAGAACTGTCTCATGTAGAACTGTCTCATGTAGGACTGTCTCATGTAGAACTGTCTCATTTAGAACTGTCTCCTGTAGAACTGTCTCATGTAGGACTGTCTCATGTAGGACTGTCTCATGTAGGATTGTCTCATGCAGGACTGTCTCATGTAGGACTGTCTCATGTAGAACTGTCTCATGTAGGACTGTCTCATGTAGGATTGTCTCATGCAGGACTGTCTCGTGTAGGACTGTCTCATGTAGAACTGTCTCATGTAGAACTGTCTCATGTAGAACTGTCTCATGTAGAACTGTCTCATGTAGGACTGTCTCATGCAGGACTGTCTCATGTAGGACTGTCTCATGTAGGACTGTCTAATGTAGAACTGTCTCATTTAGAACTGTCTCCTGTAGAACTGTCTCATGTAGAACTGTCTCATGTAGGACTGTCTCATGCAGGACTGTCTCATGTAGAACTGTCTCATGTAGGATTGTCTCATGTAGGACTGTCTCATGTAGGATTGTCTCATGCAGGACTGTCTCATGTAGGACTGTCTCATGTAGAACTGTCTCATGTAGGACTGTCTCATGTAGGATTGTCTCATGCAGGACTGTCTCATGTAGGACTGTCTCATGTAGAACTGTCTCATGTAGGACTGTCTCATGTAGGACTGTCTCATGTAGAACTGTCTCATGTAGAACTGTCTCATGTAGGACTGTCTCATGTAGAACTGTCTCATGTAGAACTGTCTCATGTAGGACTGTCTCATGTAGGACTGTCTCATGTAGGATTGTCTTATGCAGGACTGTCTCATGTAGGACTGTCTCATGTAGAACTGTCTCATGTAGGACTGTCTCATGTAGGACTGTCTCATGTAGGATTGTCTCATGCAGGACTGTCTAATGTAGGACTGTCTCGTGTAGTACTGTCTCATGTAGGACTGTCTCATGTAGGACTGTCTCATTTAGAACTGTCTCATTTAGAACTGTCTCCTGTAGAACTGTCTCATGTAGAACTGTCTCATGTAGGACTGTCTCATGTAGGACTGTCTCATGTAGAACTGTCTCATTTAGAACTGTCTCCTGTAGGACTGTCTCCTGTAGAACTGTCTCATGTAGAACTGTCTCCTGTAGAACTGTCTCATGTAGAACTGTCTCATGTAGAACTGTCTCATGGAGAACTGTCTCATGTAGGACTGTCTCATGTAGGACTGTCTCATGTAGAACTGTCTCATTTAGAACTGTCTCCTGTAGAACTGTCTCCTGTAGGACTGTCTCATGTAGAACTGTCTCATGTAGAACTGTCTCATGTAGGACTGTCTCATGTAGGATTGTCTCATGCCGGACTGTCTCATGTAGGACTGTCTCATGCAGGACTGTCTAATGTAGGACTGTCTCATGTAGAACTGTCTCATGTAGAACTGTCTCATGTAGGACTGTCTCATGCAGGACTGTCTCATGTAGGACTGTCTCCTGCAGGACTGTCTCAGAGGTTGTGTGATGCGACACGACTGCTGTCTAATCTGATATACTATATTGTTATTCTCAGTATTGAATGGCATGTGGAGGTCTCTACACTTTCCTCGGGAACTACAGTCGTAGTGCTGCTGCAGAAACTGGCACATTTACAGAATGTTCATTAACAAGTACTGCCCTGTTCAAATCCACCAGTCCACTGACCTGAGCCTCTGACCACGTGACTGTCCTCTGAGTCAGAGGTCAGAGGAGACAGGGAGTTAAGTCTTTAAGGGGAGTCACTCATCTGCTTTCCACAAGGACCACACAGGAGAAATTCTTAAAGGGATTTATCTGACTAAAATGTGTCTCTGAATTACAGCTGATGAGAGGAAACACAGATGACTTTGTCCAATGTGTAAAACATGGTTTTCAGTAAAAGAAGAGGTACATCTGTGTCAGTATTTGTTACTATGATGACATGTGATTGTTTAAGTATGTCAGCTAGTACTGAAAAAGTTCTACTTTTTAATTCTGGAACAATTAAGAGCCCCCCACAAGACTCCGAGCCTCAGTGACCAGCTGACAGATCCAGAGATTCAACAGTTCCACACTGAACCTGCCTTAAATGAAGGGCATAAAGAGAATTATGAAACCAAGCCACAGAGGACGGGGCATTCGAGAGATTTCTACTCAAAACTATTTCAATGAAACACCGAATGTGGAAAAAATGCAAACCCCAGTCTCTATGGAGACCGGAGCCCTTTTCATGCCAAACTCTAACTTCAGTTTCACTGCAAAGGCTCATTCTATGACAACAGCGTGCTTTCAATTTGTAACACGACTCAGTGTTTATGTTTACACCTCCTCAGGGTGCCTCAGTCTTCTGCCCACAGTGCACTTCTTTTTAAAGGTCTAGACATGCCCTGCTGATCCATTAATGGACTGAAGGGAGCGTGGTAAAAGCTCTAATTTATTAGAATAAATACTGTATTTGTCGGACTATAAGCACACTTAAAATCCTTTCATTTTCTCAAAAATCAACAGTGCCCCTTATAATCCGGTGCACCTTATGTATTAATTCTGGTTGTGCTTTCTGACCTTTTATTGTTTTTTTTATGTGGTGCACGGCACTCAAAAATCTGTCAAAATGTTTTAGTACGACTTTGTTAAGATACGAAGCCGCACCGCTGGATGGATTGTTGGAGCTTTAGGGTTCTGTAGGAGCCACATGGAGTAATACGTCCTGTACTTCAACATCATACTCTGGCATATAAGGACCTCAAAATGTCACCAGTTAAGACACATGCTGACTCTCACGCCCAAGTGAAGCAAACTAATGTGGTGCTTGGGATCATTCCGGGAGGATTAACCAAAGAACTCCAAACACTAGATATCGGTGTCAACAGGTCGTTCAGAGAAACTGCAGCTGTGTGGGAGCTTTGGACGACAGAAGAACACACATTCACCAAGACAGAGGCAACACCACGATCTGCCAAAGGACTGAGGATGCCCGGGTTAAGGTGTCAGTCTCACTTAATGCGCCTTATAATCCTGTCTCCTTATGTATGAAAATAGACCCATTCCTTGATATTGTGCCTTACAATCCAGTGCACTTTATAGTCTGAAAAATACGATTAGTAGATTAATAGACACCAGCATTCAGTCATTCACCAACTCACTCGACTCCTGTGACTCCGGAACATCCAAAACACCAAGATGGCCCAGATCATCAACATGTGAAGCAGTTAAAGTGAGGCGTGAAACAGAACAGTGCAGAGCTCTTCTACATTTGAACCTTCCTTCAGCACCCCTGGGGAAGTCAGGAGCAGGGAGCAAACGAGTTCACTGATAAATCTGATAAGTAACTCATCAAAATCATTGTCTAATCATTTAAACAAACTCCTAGACTCATGTGATGAGATTAGCTCAGCTCAGAGCAGGAATGACACTAAAGACACTATAATGGTCTGTGTTTTTGAGGATACAGCTATTTCTGTCATTCACTGGCCTTTTGTGATCTAAACCAGTGGTCGCCAACCCCCGGGCTGGGGACCGGTACCGGTCTGTGGATCAATTGGTACCGGGCCACCGGCTGCACAAGAAATAATTAATTATTTCCGTTGTATTTATTATCTGAGTCCAAACAATCTTTTATTTTGAAAAATCTTTTATTTGCATCTTTTATACACGTTATGTTCAGTGTGCGACCCCCCGATTAACCCATCACACCCCCCGGTCCATGGTAAAATTGTCAAGCATTGGCCGGTCCGCGGTGATAAAAAGATTGGGGACCACTGATCTAAACAACTAACTGATTCAACAAAAGAATAATCATGTGATTAATTGATTCATATCATCAGTTAATTGATTCATTTAAAATCAGAGCGCAGCACACAAGGACCCATGTCCACACCTAAGGCCAGTCAGGAATACCTCTGGAGCTCAACACTCACTTGGTTCAAGAAGAGAGATCACTAAATTACTGAAATGAGGATGGCATCTGAAATCTTTTCATGGTAGAAAACTCCAAAAGTGGATTTTTCTTAATACCCTACTTTAAAAGTGTGACATCTTGCTCAAGCCTATTCACTAATCAGCCATGAGGCTAAAACAGCACAATCTAAACTAAACTGCTAAGATTAGAAAACATTTTGCCAAATTTTTTGTTTTTTAATGGAAATCCCTGTCATGGACTTAACTCTTCATATCTGAATCTTTCTAAAGTCTGTGGGAAAATGAATGGGGAATCTCCAGAAGCACAGTGTACTCTGCAGTGGGCGGGGCTCTGGACCTCTATTGTGGATGTTTTTGGTTTATGAGGGAACTCCCAGAGGAACTCCACACATCACACAGGCCGAGTCCTGGGCAAAGTCCTGGGCCGAGTCCTGGGCAAAGTCCTGGGCCGAGTCCTGGGCCGAATCCTGGACCGAATCCTGGGCCGAGTCCTGGGCCGAGTCCTGGGCCGAGTCCTGGACCGAATCCTGGGCCGAGTCCTGGGCCGAGTCCTGGGCAAAGTCCTGGGCCGAGTCCTGGGCCGAGTCCTGGGCCGAGTCCTGGGCCGAGTCCTGGGCCGAATCCTGGGCCGAGTCCTGGGCCGAGTCCTGGGCCGAGTCCTGGGCCGAGTCCTGGGCCGAGTCCTGGACCGAATCCTGGGCCGAGTCCTGGGCAAAGTCCTGGGCCGAGTCCTGGACCGAATCCTGGGCCGAGTCCTGGGCTGAGTCTAGGTTTAAAGTCTGGGCCCTCCACCCAAACCCGGAGCCCTCTCATTATCTGCCATCACCCAGAGTGTGTTCACACTGTTCTAGTGAGGCCCTCCATGTGCTGTCGACACACCCGCACACACACACCCGCACACACTCACTCACACTCACACACACTCACACACACACACACACACACACACACACACACACACACACACACACCCGCACACACACACACACACACACACCCGCACACACACCCGCACACACACACACACACACACACACACACACACACACACACTCACACACACACACCCGCACACACACCCGCACACACACACACACACACACACGCTCACACACACACACTCACACACACCCGCACACACACACACACACACTCTCACACACACACACACACTCACATGCACACATACACACACAGCTTTTCCACACTTCTTGGGGACATTACACTGACTTACATTCATTTACCTGATCCTAACTTTAAAGGCGCTGTACCTGATTTTGTAGCTGTCCAAAGTTATTTCTCATTTATCTTTTGCATTCAGAGCATCTTAAGTATTCACTGTGACGAGTTTATGAGCATTTTTCACAATTCTCAGAGACCAGAGCGGAGTGTTGATGTCACAGTAAAGCTAACAACAACTAGGCGGCCAACACACACACTTATTGACAATAAAACACTTAAGAATTCAATGCAGACAGCACACTGCAGACATGTTTTGACTCAAGTGCTGTTTATACAATATATCTGTAATGGGGCAAGGCACATTCTCCTCAAAAACATGGGAAAAACTCAGATCTGAACTTTAAACTGTGTTGTTGATCTAATAATAAAGGATTTACATCACAGGGGCCTGATTTGTCTTCTCATCAGGGAGGCAGGTCCCCATGATGTGAGTGTGTGTGCAGATTTAGTCTCAAAATGAGAGAAATACCCACCCACACACACACAGAGGCAGAAGTTTGTACTTTCTGAGGTCTCTGAAATCTGGACGTCCTGATTTAGATGATACATTTACTAGCTGCTTCCTTTAGCCCACGTTCTTTATGCTCATTTCAGCAGTCTAGTCTGTAAAACAAATCATGGTTTGGTCCTGTTCAAGTCCAGGTTTGGTTCTGAGTTAGTCCAGATTTAGTCATAGTTTAGTTTGAGTTTAGATATGGTTTAGTCCTGGTTTAAGTCAGAAAATTGATTCAAGTCATTGCAGAGTCAGTAAGATTTGTGTTATACCAGTTTTTCAATCTTTCTTCTTTCTTTCTGGCGACACGCTTTTTTTACCCACTAGAAGTTTACCAGACGATACCATTTTGGAAAAAGTGCTAATATTTTCCTCGATCTGTGTCTGCTTCATTAGATTTGGGACCTGAGTGTTTCTCTACTGGTTCAGAAGTCACTCAGGATCAGGTCATTTAAACCATACATTATTCACTAAATCCATGTGTGCATTCATTTTTCAAGGCACACGAGCAATACCTCAAGGCTCAACACTAGTTCTCCTGCGCACTGGTTGAAAATCAATGATCTATGTATTCTCCAAAAGTCATTTTAACTGCTTTAACATGTAGCTTACTGGAACAGGCCAGTGTGATTTTCCCTCTGTTAAAGCCTGCTAAGCTTCTGCCTGTTTGAATAGATGTCGACATCAAATGATTAGAGGGAGTTTCTACAATAACCCTGATTTAGACTATTGGACTGGACTTGCAAATGATTAGGTAAGAGTTTAGGAGCAGAATAACCAAGAGTTTGGTTTGTAATGTTCTGGTAGGATCAGTTCCATTAGTCAGGCCTACACAGTAGCAGAGGTGGGTAGTGCAAAGTCATCGTTACTTTTTAACTTTGAGATGAAATGGTACTTTTCAAAGCATTTTACTCCTACCTGAGTAATAATCTAGCTGAAGTAACAAAGTAAAAGTAAAAGTTGCTTCCTCTTCCCACAGTGAGCAAGTCTAAAGTGACAAAAGCTTGACGTTGACAATCTGAAATCATTTGGACATTTGTGTTTCTTGCAGCTCCTTCAGATGTTTGTGTTTGTCCTTTGAAAATATCAGGTTTTGTGACTTTTGTCTTTTGTCCAGTTTACTTAACATCAGATTATAAATCATGTTTCACAGAGAGAGCATTACTCTTCAAGCTATTCTTACTTGAGCTGTAGTTTACCTAAATACTTTTTAACTCTTGAACCACTAATTTGTACTTCTACTTGAGCAGTAGGCTATTATTTTGAAATAAAAGTACTTACTACGCTCTCAGGCCTGTACTTGAGTATGCATGCATATATATATATATATATATATATATATATATATATATATATATATATATATATATAAAATTTATTTATTATTTATAGGGGTGTAACGATATTCAAGTCTCACAATACAATATCTTCATGATATGAACATCACGGTACGATATTTATTGCAATATTGTGGGGAAGCTCACGATATTACGATATTATACAAGACTGACATTCTAAAATGTTTTGACCAGTCGTTTGGTACAACATTTATTGTCATTAGAGATGGAACGAAATCCAAATCTCTCTGTATGATATTTTCACCATAAACATCTCACCGTACCAGATTTATTAAAACTGTGAATCTGCTCCTTTTTCCTCTAAAAATGCCTTCACGAGACTTAATCCAAAGAATGAAGATTTCAAAGTGCTTAGAACAGTTATTTCTTCATGCCGTCTGCACTGAAACGGAGCAAAGGATCATGGTCTATGTAGTTCCCTCTGTTTTTAGCTATTTCTGCATCAGAATTGTTCATTTAAGCAAAGAGACTTGGGATTCGATATATTTTGATGGTCCACAATATTATTGTGAGACCTCTCATGATACGATATCACCATATTTCGGTTATTGTTACATCCCTATTTATTTATTATATTTTTTTTATTTTTACTTACTAGACCTGTTATTCCACTAATAGTATGCCTAGTATGCCTGTCCACACTACTATTGATTCAAAGGCTGTAATTAAGACACACACTAGAAGTGGGTCGAGTAGCCAAAAATTTGGTTCAAGTATGAGTAACGTTCCTGCAAAATAACTAAAAGTACAAAAAAGTAATCCAAGAAATTACTCAATTAAGGCTAAACAAGTATTTGAGAAAACTACTACTCAAGTAAGAGTAAATGTTGGGATGTAACTACTGATTTATAATTTGAAGTAAATGTAATGTGAAGGAAAAATCATTTAATAATGCCTCAAATCTGGTATTTTAAAAGTTCATAGTGTCAACATCAAACTTTTGTCACTTTACACTTCCTCACAGTGGGGAGGGACACTAGTAATGTTATTCAATGAGTAGGATACTTTTTGGCTACTCTACACCCACTTTTGTACTTGAGTATTTACTTTTACTTGAATACTTGGCCTATTATTCCAGCAATAGTAAGTCACAACTTATATTCCTCTCAAACACTTGTACTTTAGGTGTCCACACTAGTTGCCAGATCTGATTCTTAGTCTGTAATTAAACTGCACACTAGTTGCCCGATCAGTGAGTGGAAACTTCTGGAACGTAGAGCTACATTTTTGGGACAATAACCGTGACGAGTCTAGTGCGTATCGATGGAGAGCTTTTTGCGCATTCTCCAAGCCGCACCAACGCTTCTAAAAGCACTGGAACCAAAGTCAATACGCGCAAACAAACAGTTCTGATCGTTCTGAAAACCTCCACTTACTTTGCTCCTGACTTCTGCCGACAAGCCATACGCTGGTCCCTTGTTAAAATGAGTCATTGTCTTTCGTTAAAAAAAATCTCCGTTCCAAAGTTTGCGCGGCGCAGCAATGGATACTCCTCTTTTACGCGGTGCCTTGGGGGTGTCTGACCGCAGACGAGTGCAGGTATCCCGCTAGGAGTGTGCAGATACCGCCGTGTGAAGACTGGAAACGGGAGAGATCACTTTCTTTGACCGAACTGTCCAACTTTTTCCAGCACAAAAATGTCGCACGGAGATGGAGAAGACGGGAGCCAATCAGTGCGCAGCGCTCGGGGAGCCCACGCCCTCTGCCGATGCGCCATTTGGATCAATCGTGCCAAAATCAAATCAGTTCTGGATTAGGGTTTTTCATGTGCGTAATATTGCTGAAAAGAAGCGGGATTATGATTCTACAGCTTTCATACACGCGGGTATAGATTATTAAAAGTCTCCACGCAGACGGACGGCTGGAAAACACCTGGAGGACACATTTCCACTCACAAAAACAGCCCACTGCACGGAAAAAGGAGCTTTAAAGAGTTAAAAAAGCCCATATTACACTACTTTCTGATCTAGTTTATAACGTTTCCTCATTAAAAACATACCAGTGTGTTTGTTTCCTTCACACATGTTCAACACACAACAGCATATTTAGTCTGTGGTAATAGAGGAAGTGCTCCAGTGTGTTTTTAAACTCCATGCACCATCACTAGAATCATTTGGATACTTTCAGCCCTGGAATTGCTATTCTCTACTGAAGTGAGTCTTTGAAGAATCCATTTCATGCAATAGGAATCCTGAACAAAGCAGACAAGTTGTTCATGTTATGTTATAATTTGGTGTCTTGGTTCACAATGTTATTCAGTCAGACTCAGAACGCAGTACCACTGTGATCTGAATGGTCACAGACTACACACAACAAGCCTGTTAATGGGCGTTATCAATAAAATGGCCTCTAATAGCTGTGAACCCCTCGAAAAAACTGCCACAACTGCGTCCTAAAACGTATAAACATTTCTTTCTATAGTCTTAATAACACACTTAGTTTATTTTGGTTCATATTTTTGTTCTGAGACAAAAAAGTATTGTCTTGATTATGAAAAACGAAACAAAAGATCAATAATAGTTTGTTAAAGGTGAAGAACTTTGCGCTTTGCTTGGAATGTTCCACAGTTTGGCATTAACCTGATCTGTCCCACATTTACGACATCACTACTGCTCAGGAACAGCCTGAGAGCCACAGCCTGGAGTCCCATTCCCGGTGCCTCTGTCTTCCTCTTGTCTGAAGAACATCTCAGCTCCACCATCACTACATCACCAGACTCACCTGATCGGTTCTTACTGTAAAAACCGGTCAGACCTGGCATCTCATTTATAAAACATGTAGGACTTTCCATGTTAAGTTTATGATCTATAAAAAGACAACTTAAAGGTGCATTGTCTGCGTTTTCTGGTGGAGGGTCTGCCACCTGCTTGTGTCATGATAAATATGCTTTTGTTTTGCCTGAGTGTTCCAGTCTGATATTCAACTTTTCCTCCTCTGTGTAGACGAGAATGTGTATCTATGCAGTTCACTCCCAAAACTCTGACCTGTGCATGTGAGGCTTTCAGAGATGAGCCAGAAGGAGATCTGAGCTCGAAGACATTCTCTGCAGGGAGGGAGTTCTACGTACACGTTCAGTTAAAATTCTTTGTTCAGTTTTATAAAAGAGACCTCTGACTTTAGCTTTGGCTACAGTCCTGCATATTTACATGTACATGTTGTTTTCTTTTTCATTATCTTGTCTTTTAATTTGCATTGTCATGTAAACAAATTAATCAAACAAACTTGCTCTGGTGGCATCCCTTTGTTACCATTGATATAGATATGCTACATAGAAGATCTTTATAGAGATGATCTATAGAAGGTTCCATGTATAGTAATTCTTCAGTGATTATTGAACAACTGAATACAAAACTGTTTCATACAAAGTTTTGTGACATTTCTAAACAATCTGCAGCCTCACATGTGGAACATGTGTCTGCACAGAGACCTTCAGGCTCAATAGGCCTTGTACAGAAGACAGTGTAACTCTTCATATTCAAACTGGCCCATCCTCAAAGCAGGGTCACAGTTCACCCAGACACAAGTTTCCCAGGGAGAAAGAGAGAGGGAGGGAGAGTGGGAGCGGGAGGGAGGGAAGAGAGAGGGAGGGTGCGGGTCTGATTCCCTCACACCAGAACAGGGCTGGACGGGGGCCAGGGAGAGTCTAAATACCAACCCTGATCCCCCCAGGTCTCCGCAGATGGTTCAGCCCAGTGGTTCTGACTGCTGTTGGGTCTCCTCTCCTCACTCCTCACCCCCTGGTCTCCTCAGATGGTTCAGTCCATACCCTCTGGATGTTCTTCCTGTGCTCCTCTCCCTTCAGGAACAGGATAAGGAACACAAAAGAACCAAAACAGCATGGGGGACAATGACAACAATGCTTTTCCTCTGCTGAAACATGACTCCAAATGAACTGTTAGAGTAAACTAGTTGTGTTTGTCATGTTAAGAGAGTAGATATTGCACATTATGTATTACAATAAAGTCTTTATTGACAGACAGCAGTAACAGTTCTTTCAGTTTCTGGTCCAGGCTGTGTTCACCTCATAATAATCATGAGTTGGTTTCATACAGCGCACTGCGGCAGACGGACAGTGAGGCTGCCAACCTGCGCCATCGGCCTCTCCCATCACCACCAACACACACACACACACACGCACACACGCACACACACACCCACACACCCACGCGCACACACACACACACACACAGATTGATACTGGCAAGGCGGGTGTGAAGAGTCTTGCCTAAGGACAGAGCCAGAACTTGATCAGAGCCAGAATTGATCAGAGCCAGAATTGATCCTCCGCGTTGGGGGACCACTGCTGATGTAGGTCCTGTTCTAGTTCTGGTTTAGCCTTGGTCTTTCCCAAGTCTAGTTCCAGGTTTAGACCCAGTTGCTGTGGTGTGTGTCTCTGGGGTGGTCAGACGATGCGCCCGAGGAAAATGGCTCTGGGGTACTTGTCTCTGAGAGAGGGCCACTGCACAAAGAAGTAGTGTGTGAGGGGGAAGAGGATCCTGCCAGTGAGCGACAGGGACTGCACCCGGCACAGGCTCTCCACGTACACCAGGACCACCCGCTTCAGCCCCAGCACCCCGAGGAGCAGCCCCCCCAGGCACAGAGGGACACACGTGCCCGGCCCGTTACACAGGATCTGAAACAGCATGAGAGAAGAAAGTGTCAAGTGTGTGTCCTGTCTAATGTAGTGAACTGCTGAAGTGTTCACCATCCCCATCTCAAAGCCTGTGTGTATCTGTGTCTGTGCTCTTATGTTATTTATTATTATCGCAATGTAATTATGAATGAAACCTTTTAAAACATATTTCTTCCTTCATGAACAGTGATATAAGTATTATTTACAATGTACTGAATCAGTTATTGCCATAAACTGAAATCTAGAACTCTGCACCAGGTGTCACATAACAGTTGACTTGTGTGTTGTGCCTGCAGCCCTCCTCCACACTCCGCCCTCACACACTGACACTGTACAGCTCTGTTCAGAAGATCTCTAAAGCTATAGAGCAGTATTCAATACTTTAAACAGTTCCCCATTCTCCCTGACCTGAGCCTGACCTGAGCCTGAACCCAGACCTGCTGCTAAATCTGAGAAAACAGAGCTAAGGAGCCTTCACTTCTGACCTAATCCGTCCAGTGTGTGAGCACAGGGAGAACTGTGAGAAGGATTCGTCTGAATGAGGCCTTCAGTCACTGCAGCCTTGTTTGGTTCACTCTGGAGCAGATCAGTACATTCTAGAAATGTCTCCACTGTGTAAAGTGAACTGTACTGCTCCGTTTGAGGGGTCCATAGGAGAAGACCCTGGAGGGCCCTAGCTCCCAGAGGGGTCTGGGTCAGGAGCTAATCAGCAGACCAAGGTGATGGGATAAAAAAGAACGCAACTTAAACAAGGCCAAAACAAGACTCAAAGAAACAAACCACACAGCAACAGCTGTAATGAGGGCTATGGAAACTTTGGAGCTATAATTGCTAAAAAGAAAAAACACTCTCACATGTAACTGCACCAAAAAACCAAGTGAGTACTACTTAGCACAAGTGTAATATTTCCCTGTTTCTTATCCCTTGCAGTTGAATGCCTCTCCTAGTGCAGTCATACGCAGCAGGGATCAGAGTACATGTGATACTGGGATCCTTGTGGCGATTCACACCTCAGTGGTTTTTCCCGGTTTACATCATTTTGGTAAATTGGTTTAAATTGAACTAGGCCGGTTATCTGGTGTAGATGTAGTGAGAGGACCAGGGCAGTGGTGGGGCAGCAGAGGGGCAGTAGAGGGGCAGTTGTGGGGCAGTGGAGGGGCAGTTGTGGGGCAGTGGTGGGGCAGAGGTGGGGCAGTGTAGGGGCAGTGGTGGGGCAGTGTAGGGGCAGTGGTGGGGCAGTGGAGGGGCAGTTGTGGGGCAGTGGTGGGGCAGAGGTGGGGCAGTGTAGGGGCAGTGGTGGGGCAGAGGTGGGGCAGTGTAGGGGCAGTTGTGGGGCAGTGGAGGGGCAGTGGTGGGGCAGTGGTGGAGAGCTGGGGTTTCGACTTACAGGAAAGCAGCAGAATGTGTCTGGAGAAACCATCAGACTCACGCGCAGCCAAAGCACACTGACGTCAGCCTCTCCCACCAGCCCGCTCAGAGCTCCACGTCCACGGAGTCATGGAGTCATGGAGCCAGGGAGCCAGAGAGCCAGAGAGTCAGAGAGCCAGAGAGCCAGAGAGCCAGAGAGTCAGAGAGCCAGAGAGCCAAAGAGCCAGAGAGTCAGAGAGGCAAAGAGCCAGAGAGTCAGAGAGCCAGAGGGCCAGAGAACCAGAGAGCCAGAGAGGCAGAGAGCCAGAGAGCCAAAGAGTCAGAGAACCAGAGAGCCAAAGAGCCAGAGAGTCAGAGAGCCAGAGAGCCAGAGAGCCAGAGAGCCAGAGAGCCAGAGAGCCAGAGAGGCAAAGAGCCAGAGAGTCAGAGAGCCAGAGGGCCAGAGAACCAGAGAGCCAGAGAGGCAGAGAGCCAGAGAGACAGAGAGCCAAAGAGTCAGAGAACCAGAGAGCCAAAGAACCAGCGAGCCAAAGAGCCAGAGAACCAGAGAGCCAGAGAACCAGAGAGCCAGAGAACCAGAGAGCCAGAGAGCCAGAGGGTCAGAGAGCCAAAGAGTCAGAGAGCCAAAGAGCCAGAGAGCCAGAGAGGCAAAGAGCCAGAGAGTCAGAGAGCCAGAGAGTCAGAGAGCCAGAGAGCCAGAGAGTCAGAGAGCCAGAGAGTCAGAGAGTCAGAGAGCCAGAGAGCCAGAGAGCCAGAGAGTCAGAGAGCCAGAGAGCCAGAGAGGCAAAGAGCCAGAGAGTCAGAGAGCCAGAGAGTCAGAGAGCCAGAGAGCCAGAGAGCCAGAGAGTCAGAGAGCCAGAGAGTCAGAGAGCCAGAGAGTCAGAGAGCCAGAGAATCAGAGAGGCAAAGAGCCAGAGAGCCAGAGAGCCAGAGAGCCAGAGCCAGACCCGGAGAGCCAGCGCTGGAGGGAGCAGGACAGATGAGTGCAGGGCGTGGCCAGTGGGCAGCTTCCCAGTGATTGACATTTGACCGAAGAAAGCAGCACATTTTCATTCTTGTGTTTATCCATCCACTCTCTTCCTATTAGCCCAGGTCGCAGAGGGACATGTCTGAGCAGAGAGAAGCAGACTTCCTTCACCCCAGACATTTCCTCCAGTTCTTTCAGGGCCCCATCATGTCCTGGCTCTTCCCTGGGTCCTCCTCCAGGTGGGACAGGCCCGAGCCTCAGCTGCTCCTCTCCACGGCTCCCACACTATGTCTGAAATCACTTCACAGGATTTTTCCAGGCTGTTTTTAATTATGTAATCACTGTGTCTACAGATACAAGAGCCTCTCCTGTCGTCTACTGCACCTGAAGTCCACACTCAGGCTAAATTATTATATTCACGCAGTATCTCAGTATATGACATATTAGCTTTGCTTTGTGCTGTGACTGGATTTTATATTGAACCCAAACATAATGATAAAACAGTCTTTAGTGGTGACTGCACATTCTTCTCTTTTGAATGGCACTGTGCCCCTGTGGTTACATTAATGAAACAGAAAATAGTTTGGTTTTAGGAGGAGGGTTTTCAAACTTAATACTCATAACTTCTATCCAATAATGTAGCAAAGAAAAGGGGAGCGGGGTCATTCTCGAGGACGCAATATATTATTTATTTTCCATTTGGCCCTTTTTACCTAAATTATCATGCGTGTTTCATGTCGAGAAAACAAACCAATTACTTTCCAGGTCTTTCAGGATTTCCAGGACGTGTGAGAACCCTGCGTACTATATGGTTTCATTATTGTAATATTTTAATAATGACAAATAGGTACAGGGCAGTGGGCAGGGGTACGGAGTAGGTGAAAACAGATATTTGTCTGTTCTTACAATGAACAGAATGTAAGATGATCTGCAGAAGTCTTATGCCATAATACGCCTCCTCTAAATGTGACTTATAGAGCAGTGAGTCCAGCTGAGTGTGGCTGTGCCTGTAAGATCACTCACAATGCAAACGGTCGCGGTTTGAATGGACACAATCAGCAAATCTCAAAAGCTGCAACATCTGAAGTACCACACCATTATTAAGCACCACCATTTCCTCTTATTCTGCATAAAAGCTGCTAACCCTGGAGTTTAGATTTGTATAAACATATTCGGAAATGGGATTTAGATATTAATTTGTCAGTTCAGATTTCAATCAGTTATTCTGGGCGTGTTTGAAATCAGAATCTCATAATTAAAACTAACCGCAAATTCAATGCTTTTCAGAAAAATTGCAATCAGATATTTTCCCCAAATGGTTCAGCCCTGATCCACAGAGCCTCCACTGCTCCTGCTGCTGGTGGTGCTGCTGCTCCTGGTGGTGCTGGTGACCGCTCTGCTCCAGGAATGTGCTCACAGAAACTCACCCAAACAAGAGCTCCTCTGGCCCCACCACCCCGACACTCTGCTCTGGAAACATGGAGCCAGTGCCAGTGGGAAACAATACTGAGACTGAGGATAGAACAGTTAAGACCGAGTCACAACCGGAGTCTGCTGCTGCTGCTGCTGCTGCATTCTTTTAGAGTGAGAGACACCTGCTCGCAAGGGTTGGCAAAAGTATCAAAATTAAGATCTATATAATCTATTAGAACTAGTATCAAAACTAGATACTCATTTGAGCAGGTATTGAAACTGAAACAATCACACTGACAGGACAGAAATGAACCTTTCCTGAATAGTTTTAGAATGATCTTGAGCTGCATCAGAACAAGTGTAAGAGCACATAGACTAGTGTACACCCATGGAGCACAGATATAAGGACACATAGGAAAAGAAAATAAATATTCTACGACTATTTAATGTAAAAAATTACATTCTATTACATTCTAAATAAAGAGCTGTCATTGTGCGATCAGAATCAGTGTATTGAGTCTCTTGCATAGTATCGAAATCAAGTTTGAAATGTAACTACTGTAACAACACTTCTCCAAACTAAATCTGAGAGATGAGAAAGCGATATAATTGATGTGACAAGAATCATTTGCCTTTCCTTTTATATGTTAGTAAATTATAATGTGAACTCTGTGTGCCCTGTATTAAGAAGTAGACTGAGGGAGTGTGATGTCCCTCACAATGTTCAGCTCCAGTCAAATGAAGCTCATCAAGTTGAGCAGTTATAGGGGTGAATATGGAGCCCACTTCCATATTTGTAATTCATGACTGGGGGTATCAGAGCAACCAAAGAGCCAAGCAGGAGAGAGACCGTTGAAGTTGCCACTCTGTTGCTGAACTAGTTCTGTTTTTCAAGTTTTTACAAAGGAAACAGGTCCAGCGCCTTTAAACACTGACGTACAGGCTCTGCAGAGGTCAAAATGTCAATCGCAGCTGGATAAGAGAGAGCACATCATTTACATACTTCATTTACATATGAGAAAGAACACCCAATCACAGCCCTATACTGATCTGAACACCCAATTTTTATTTATTTATTGCTCATGCATCAACTTAAAGAGAATAACAATAACAAAAATCTGACAATTAGCATAAGTACAGTAGTAGTTCAAGCCATTATTTCTTTGTCTTTGCTGCATGAACAAAAGGAAGAGGAAGAAGATAAATCTAATAAACCCCACTCCTTTCACAGATCAAAAATATAAACATTTCTTTAATAATCAATCCCCACCGCGCCCAATCACAGCCCTACACCGATCTGAACACCCGATCACAGCCCTACACCGATCTGAACACGCAATCACAGCCCTACACCGATCTGAACACCCGATCACAGCCCTACACCGATCTGAACACGCAATCACAGCCCTACACCGATCTGAACACCCAATCACAGCCCTACACCGATCTGAACACCCGATCACAGCCCTACACCGATCTGAACACCCAATCACAGCCCTACACCGATCTGAACACCCGATCACAGCCCTACACCGATCTGAACACCCAATCACAGCCCTACACCGATCTGAACACGCAATCACAGCCCTACACCGATCTGAACACCCAATCACAGCCCTACACCGATCTGAACACCCGATCACAGCCCTATATCGATCTGAACACGCAATCACAGCCCTACTGGATCTAACAGGACAGTCCAAATCGGCTCTGTTCAAGTTTACGTCACAAACCAGGGACACGTTTGGAAACACACAATGACAACTCCTGGTGTAGTTCTCGACCGACTGTGATCAAACCCACTAAAGTAAATGTGCTTGTTGCTAAAATGAAGACTGCAGACATATGTGCTGTTTGGAATCATCTGGAATTTGGTGCCCTCGTCTCTTCTAATCACATGTACCCAGTGTGAGAGAGTTTTGTGTCAGTGGAAATGATGAAAACTGAGGTATGGCTGGAATTGTGGATGAGCCGAACAAAATGGAACTCTACACTGACATGGAGATGAAGAAAACTGGGACGTTTTCTCATTTTTCCTACATTTAGTCAGACTTACTACAGTGAACAGAGCCCGCCGGAAGTTGTCGCATGTCTCCAAACATCTTCCCGGTTTGTGACGTAAGCGTGACTAGAGCCTGTTGCGTGAGCTCGGAGCACTCTGGAGCTGGTTCTGCTGCTGCATGTTCCACACTCATCTGAAGTGAGACAGAGCCAGGCCCGTGAGTGCTCTGTTTAACTGCAGTGTAGAGCTCTGCACAGGATCGCAGGAGCAGTCTGTCACCTGTCACAGCCCTTATCACCTGTCACTAACTTCTCCTTATCACCTGCCACAAACCGGTTTTGAGAAGGAACATGACTGAAACGCTTAAACCCGCTGCACAGTCTTGGCTTTGAGTATCACTTATAGGGACGTCTACTGCTGCACAGTATACAGTAAAAACACTAATACTGGCTAATGGCTAACACAGTCATTCATATCACTAAATATTTAATAAAACCGTTATGGAACAGGGGGCGCTTTACATCTATGGGGCATTAACTGCTGATGGGAGCATGGAGCCTTGTACAGAATTTTACAGCTAACTGTAAGGAGGGTTTGAACAGGGTCCAGGAGAGATCACTAGATTATTCAAACATGCATGGATGACTCTAAATCCTCTTCAGTTTAGTTGTTTTCCTGTGTCCTAATTTAGCACAGTATTGATCTAGTTTATTTGGTGAGGTACAGTACAAGCTGATGAATGGACATGTTACGTGCTGTACACTGCTGCATACTCGTACTCACAAACACAGACATTGGAGGTAAGGTGGGGGAAGTGTCCTGCCCGAGGACACAACAACAGTATTGTGCACTGAGTCACATCCTGTCCAACAAAGTCCTAACCAGGCCCAAACCGGCTGAGCTTCAGACAACAGACAAGACTAGGCTTTCTCCAGGTTTGGATAAGAATGAAATTACTGCTTTTACTGAAGTCATCTGCACATCTCAGGCTAGATTTAAAATGTGTACAGACACCTGTGTGTGTGTGTATGTGTGTGTGTGTGTGTGTATGCTGTATGTGTGTGTATGTGTGTGTGATGTATGCTGTATGTGTGTGTATGTATGTGTGTGTGTGTGTATGTGTGTGTGTGTGTGTGTGTATGCTGTATGTGTGTGTGTGTATGCTGTATGTGTGTGTATGTGTGTGTGATGTATGCTGTATGTGTGTGTATGTATGTGTGTGTGTGTGTATGTGTGTGTGTGTGTGTGTGTATGCTGTATGTGTGTGTGTGTATGCTGTATGTGTGTATGTGTGTGTGATGTATGCTGTATGTGTGTTTATGTATGTGTGTGTGTATGTGTGTGTGTGTGTGTGTGTGTGTGTGTGTGTGTGTGTGTGTGGGTGTGTGTGTGTGTGTGTATGCTGTATGTGTGTGTGTGCGTGTGTGTGCGTGTGTGTGTGTGTGTGTGCTGTGTGCACTCACCAGGTCAGGCTTCAGTCTGAACACCAGGGGCACAGAGTAGCACAGGGCATGCACAGTGCTCAGGACAGATGAGCTCCAGGACTGGTGCACCTCTCTGCTGCGCGGGATCCGGAACACACTGAACTGAAGGACAACAGAAAATGAGAAGACTGCTAAAAGGTCCAGAACCATCCAGAGAACACGAGAACAAAGAAAAACTTGAAAAAAGCAGTACTGAGATCTCTTAAAGTGTGACCAAACCACTTTCACGTTTCCATTTGTATTTGAAGAGGAAGATGTTTAAGTTTATGAACCCTCTGCTTAACCAGGCTCTCCTCAGACTCATGTGTCCCTCTGCAAGTGATCAGACGTTCAGACAAATACCAAAAATCTAATTTTAATCTAAATTTAATCCAGGTGAGAGAAAAGCACAGACGTCTTACCCATCCACACATTTTTCACAAACTAAATAGTCTGTATTTCTGCTAAAATCGGTCAAAGTACGTCTGTTGGTGTCCCCATCTGCGCTGTGGTTGGTGTTGACCCTATCACATGGAAACGCTTCAGCTGCAGCCAAATAAGACGGATTCTCAAACGTTTGTGAGTGTACAAAAATGTGAGAATTCATCTTGTTGTGCAAAGATACTCTCTACAACAAATATCTGGGCATATGTGTGAACGTGCCCCCTCTGCTGGTGGGGTGTGGTCAATTTAAGTTTCCCCTCTGCTGGTGGGGTGTGGTCAGTGCCCCCTCTGCTGGTGGGGTGTGGTCAGTGCCCCCTCTGCTGGTGGGGTGTGGTAGTACCTCAGACTCTTCCTGCTGTCTGGAGCTCTCGAAGGCCTGGATCTTGTCATGGCTCATGCGGTCAGTCTGTGCCAGGACGTAGTAGCGAGGGCTGTAGGCGGAGGACAGACTGCCCATGAGGCGCAGGATCTCTGTGGTGTGGCCCCCTGCACTCACACACAACACGGTCAGAGTGACTGCACCCACGAAGCACCAGAATCAGGACGAACCAACTAGTATAAAAACCTTAATCACATGTGAATCAGAATTCGAATCTGATGGGGTTGTCAAAAGAAAATCCGATGCTAATCAATAAAACTTGTATCGAAACTAGGTAGGGATGCACTGATACTGGTATCAAATATTGGATGCTGAAAAATTAGATGGATAGGAAATCGGTTACACCATATCAGTAACACCAATATCATGGTTGATAGCAGATACCTAAGTCAAACTATTGATATCGATATCGGAACTGAATAAAATATGGAACTGTGTAAACTAGATATATACTCTTTTATCAATACTAAAAAAGTCCCACAGACAGAACAGAAATTAACCTTTCCTCAATGTTTTGTTAGGATTTTGTTCAAAGGTCACAGGACTGAAATCTGAACTGACAAACGAATACAAGAATCACATTTCAGAACATGTTTGTACATATCTAAAGAGGGTTAGCCGCTTTTATGCAGAATAAGACAGAAGATTTTGCGTTTTGTAGAAGAAATGATGGTACTTTAAAAATGACAGCCTTTTTGATTTTCTAATCGTGTCCATTCA
>CM068361.1:5752645-5880145 GCA_034769755.1 Odontamblyopus lacepedii | reverse complement strand
CTCGGACTCCATGTCCCCAGCCTTCCCCAGGATCCGGGAGAAGCTCTCCCGGAGGTGAGATTTGAAGGCCGCACTGACAGAGGTTTCTGCCAGACATTCCCAACAGACCCTCACAATACACTTGGGCCTGCCAGGTCTTTCCGGCTTCCTCCTCCGCCAGCGGACCCAACTCACCACCAGGTGGTGCTCTACAGCTCTGCTCCTCTCTTCACCCGAGTGTCCAAGACACACGGCCAGAGGTCAGATGACACGACAACAAAGTCGATCATTGACCTCTGGCACAGGGAGTCCTGGTGCCACGTGCACTGATGGACCCTTGTGTTCGAACATGGTGTTCGTTATGGTCAGACTGTGACTAGCACAGAAGTCCAATAACAGAACACCACTCGGGTTCAGATTAGGGAGGCCGTTCCTCCCAATCACCCCTCTCCAAGTGTCACTGTCGTTGCCCACGTGGGCGTTGAAGTCCCCCAGTAGAACAACGGAGTCCCCGGTCGGTGCACTGTCCAGTACCCCTCCCAGAGGCTCCAAGAAGGCCGGGTCCTCTGCACTGCTGTTCGGCCTGTAGGCCAACACCACAGTGAGAGACCTGTCCCCGACCGAAAGGCGCAGGGACGCGACCCTCTCGTTCACCGGGGTCAACTCCAACACGCAGCTGAGCTGTGGGGCGATGAGCCCACACCAGCTCGCCGCCGCTCCCCATGTCCAACGCCATAGAACTGGAGAGTCCAGCTCCTCTGAAGGAGTCGGGTTCCAGAGCCCAAGCTGTGCATGGAGGTGAGACCAACTATATCTAGTTGGTAACGCTTGACCTCCTTCCCCCCAGCGAGGTGACATTCCATGTCACCAGAGCTAGTCTCCATGTCTGGAGATCCGGTCACTGAGGCCCCCACCTACAACCGCCGCCCAGATCCCTCCACACCTGCCCCTTATGGCTCCTCTCGCGGGTGGTGGGTCCACATGAGGGCAATAATAATTTAAATAATTTCAGTTATATTAAAAGAAAAAGTACATGCTTAAATGTAATAAATCAATATCAAAAGATACATATATGGTGATAGTAAATCTGGTGATACAGTATTGTTATCGTGGGCTGCTGTATTAATATATCACAAGTTGTGGTTTAACAAAGAAATACTGTTGCAAAAATATATTTTGTTCTTAAAAAGCAGTATCATGTGCAATATATCGATTATTGCATGTATCGCCATATCGTGATAATATCGATTTCATCAATTGATGTTGTGTAATATATTATGTATTGTATGCTGCCTGAAATGCGAATTTCCTTCGGGATGATAAAGTATCTTGCTATCTATCTGTCACATCGTGAGCCATGTATCGTGTGTCATATTGAATCATGAAGAAGCCTATGATTTCCAGCCTTATTTTGTGATTTCTATTGCAGCCCCAATGGCTGACCAGGCTCTGTCCCTTGTCTCATGTGGCAGGTTCCTCTCCGGACCCCAAGCCCTCTGAGCAGCAGCACACAGAACACAGAGATGGAGTCTCTGTCCATGAGCAGCAGCAGCAGAACTCCAGTCTTCATCACCTGCTCCTCTTCCTCACGCTTCCTGACCCCTCTGAGGAACGGCTATGGTGCAGCTTCCAGCCCCTCCGGCCCCTCCACCCACTCCAGTCCCTCAGTCCTGGCCACCATCACCATCCTGGGCTCTGGGGACTTCTCCAGAGCGTTGGCCCTGCGCCTGCTGCGGGCGGGCTTTCATGTGGTGGTGGGGAGCCGCAGACCAAAGCAGGCGGCTCACTGCTTCCCCCATGTGGTGGATGTGACACACTACGAGGATGCCGTGGGGAAGGCCAACATGGTGTTCCTGGCCATCCGCAGGGAGCACTATTCTGTGCTGTGGGACCTCAAGCACCTGCTGGAGGGTACGGTACTGGAGTGGTTTACACTGTGCATGTTTATGTTCCAACTCCTGAGACGTGTCATATGAGACTGGAGCATCTATTCCTGTGTCTATTAAAATATTTGACATAAAAAACACAGTTTGAATCTGATCACAGCCTGCTCATTCTGACAACACCACATGAGCTCTGGATTTACATATTTCTTCCTCATCTCAGTTATTGCATTTATGCATTGTATTTCACTATAGTATTTTTCTGTAATTCACGAATGAATTTTGCCTCATTCAAAATAGATTATATTTAGTTAAAAGAACTGTATGTAAAATTGTATGTTAAAATTCACAAACCCTACCTATCTCTGTCCCCAGATACAAGGTAAACAAGTTCAAATAAAATACGGCATGATATTTTTCATCATCCTGAAACCAACTGTAATTTCACTTTGTGTAACCAGTGAGACTGAGATGACTGTGAGACTGAGAGAATATGACTTTGTAAGGCTTTCTAGCATTTTCCTCTAGGGTCTCTAAAAAGTGCTGCTCATACAGATTATAACAGACTGACAACATGTGATTATTATAAAAATAAAGTGTTCCATTCTTGTGTGTATGTCACACAGGGAAGATTCTGGTGGACGTGAGTAACAACAGGAGAGTCAACCAGTATCCCGAGTCCAACGCAGAGTACCTGTCCTCTCTGCTGCCCTCCTGCACTGTGGTCAAAGGCTTCAACGTCATCTCCGCCTGGGCCATGCAGCAGAGCTACCCCCTGGACGCCAGCACTCATGTGGGTATAACAGAGAATATCCTCCAGCACTCATGTGGGTATAACAGAGAATATCCTCCAGCACTCATGTGGGTATAACAGAGAATATCCTCCAGCACTCATGTGGGTATAACAGAGAATATCCTCCAGCACTCATGTGGGTATAACAGAGAATATCCTCCAGCACTCATGTGGGTATAACAGGAAGTATACTCCAGCACTCACATTGGTATTACATGCCAGCATATGTGTGGATATAACAGAGAATATACTGTAGATATACTCTGCACTCATTTGGGTATCACACACCAGCACATATGTGAGCATCACATACACACATCTCTACATCTGCAGTGACAGGTGCAATGACAGGTGTAAATGTCTGTGCTCCTCAGGTGTACATCTGCAGTGACAGGTGCAGTGACAGGTGTATATATCTGTGTTTGTCAGGTGTACATCTGCAGTGACAGGTGCGACGACAGATGCAGTGACAGGTGTATATCTCTGTGCTCCTCTGTGCAGTGACAGGTGCAGTGACAGGTGTATATCTCTGCTCCTCAGGTGTACATCTGCAGTGACAGGTGCAGTGACAGGTGTATATCTCTGTTCGACAAGTGTACATCTGCAGTGACAGGTGCATATCTCTGTTCGACAAGTGTCCATCTGCAGTGACAGGTGCATATATCTGTGTTCGACAGGTGTACAGGTGCAGTGACAGGTGCATATCTCTTTTTGACAGGTGTACATCTGCAGTGACAGGTGCATCTCTCTGTTTGACAGGTGTATATCTGCAGTGACAGGTGCAGTGACAGGTGTATGTGTTTGACAGATGTACATCTGCAGTGACAGGTGCAGTGACAGGTGTATGTGTTTGACAGGTGTACATCTGCAGTGACAGGTGCAGTGACAGGTGTATGTGTTTGACAGGTGTACATCTGAAGTGACAGGTGCAGTGACAGGAGTATGTGTTTCACAGGTGTACATCTGCAGTGACAGGTGTATGTGTTTGACAGGTGTATATCTGCAGTGACAGGTGCAGTGACAGGTGTATGTGTTTGACAGGTGTACATCTGAAGTGACAGGTGCAGTGACAGGTGTATGTGTTTGACAGGTGTACATCTGCAGTGACAGGTGCAGTGACAGGTGTATGTGTTTGACAGGTGTACATCTGCAGTGACAGGTGCAGTGACAGGTGTATGTGTTTGACAGGTGTACATCTGCAGTGACAGGTGCAGTGACAGGTGTATGTGTTTGACAGCTGTACATCTGCAGTGACAGGTGCAGTGACAGGTGTATGTGTTTGACAGGTGTACATCTGCAGTGACAGGTGCAGTGACAGGTGTATGTGTTTGACAGCTGTACATCTGCAGTGACAGGTGCAGTGACAGGTGTATGTGTTTGACAGGTGTACATCTGCAGTGACAGTGTGTGGGCGCGGCAGCAGGTGATGGAGCTGGCGCGCCTGCTGCACTTCCGGCCTGTGGACATGGGGCCCCTCAGCTGGTCCCGGGACATAGAGACCATGCCCCTGCGCCTCTTCCCAGGCTGGAGGGGCCCTGTGCTGGCTGCTGTGGCTCTCTCTATCTTCTTCTTCTCCTACTCCTTTGTGCGGGACGTCATCCATCCATACGTCCAGTCCCGACAGAGCGACTTCTACAAGATCCCCATTGAGGTGGTGAACCGCACGCTACCCGCTGTGGCCATCACCCTGCTGGCACTGGTGTACCTGGCAGGGCAGGTGGCGGCAGGGCATCAGTTGTACTATGGGACTAAGTACCGGCAGTTCCCAGGCTGGCTGGAGGGCTGGCTGCGCAGTCGCAAACAGCTGGGTCTGCTCAGCTTCTTCCTGGTTGCGGTGCACGTGCTCTACAGCCTGTGTCTGCCCATGAGGAGGTCTGAGAGGTACCAGCTGCTCAACACCGCCTACCAACAGGTCAGGAACTCAACACAGAACAATAGAACGTCCTACCAACAGGTCAGGAACTCAACACAGAACAATAGAACGTCCTACCAACAGGTCAGGAACTCAACACAGAACAAAAACAATAGAACGTCCTACCAACAGGTCAGGAACTCAACACAGAACAATAGAACGTCCTACCAACAGGTCAGGAACTCAACACAGAACAACAGAATGTCCTACCAACAGGTCAGGAACTCAACACAGAACAACAGAATGTCCTACCAACAGGTCAGAAACTCAACACAGAACAATAGAACGTCCTACCAACAGGTCAGGAACTCAATACAGAATAATAGAATGTCCTACCAACAGGTCAGGAACTCAACACAGAACAATAGAACGTCCTACCAACAGGTCAGGAACTCAACACAGAACAATAGAACGTCCTACCAACAGGTCAGGAACTCAACACAGAACAATAGAACGTCCTACCAACAGGTCAGGAACTCAACACAGAACAATAGAACGTCCTACCAACAGGCCAGGAACTCAACACAGAACAATAGAACGTCCTACCAACAGGTCAGGAACTCAACACAGAACAATAGAACGTCCTACCAACAGGTCAGAATCTCTATTCACACATGTGGCCTGGTCTAAGAATTCCCCCACATTTTTATAGAACAAGGTTGTGTGAATAAAGCCAGAAAACTGACTGTAGAAAAAGTAGACTGAGCGAGTGTGACGTCACCCACAGAGTTCCGCTCCAGCCAAATGAAGCTAACAAGGCTAGCAGTTATGTGGACTCATTTTGAGCCGAGATCCATACTAGGAATTCCGACCGTAGCCACCAAAGATCCAAACCAGATCCAAACCAGGGTGTCTGTTCCTGCCACACCGTAGCTTGAGCAGGGAGTGGGTTAAACCTGCTGCTAACACTAACGGGAGCAACCTCAGGGAATGAAGGCACCTGATTTGTCTCTTATTAATGTTCATGTCTTGATTTATGGACAAAATAGTGAAATAAAAAAAAATAATGGATCCAGAATCACATAGAGCAGGTTAATACGAAAATTTTAAGACCAAAATGACGAGCCTTACAGCAGCAGGTATGGAGAGAGGGGCGACCGGTTTTCAATAGAAAGAAATTGGAAGTGTTTGGAACGTGGAGGCAAGAGGGTCACTTATGTCCGTTTACATACTAGTATACAGGCTATGGTTGCCAGACTGGTTTCCTTGGTTACAAGCTTGGATTCCTGGTTAGTGTTTACGTTTCACTGTCTATTCTTTCTAGATCAGGGGTTCAACCTGTTGCTCGGGAGCTGCCTGTAGCTCTTCACCTTCTTCCAAGTAGCTCACCAAGAGAATTCTGAATTGTATGTACTGCACTGAATAACTAAAATGGAATTTATTAAATGCCCATTAACATGGTGAATGTCTCAGTTTAATGCTTGACTTCATGCCCTTATAAATTAATAATGGCTTATGTTTCATTGGCATCTAAGGCCGTAGCTCTTATATTTACCGAGCTACTTGTGGTCGCTAAAAAAGTAGCTCTCTGGCGATGGCGTTTTGTAAAGCTAACTCACCAGAGGAGAAAGGTTGGAGACCCCTGGTTTAGATGATGCAGCAGTGTCACTGAGTGAGAGTGCAGAGAGAGAGTGCAGGTGAAGTGTGAACACAGCAGACCCACGACTTTAATGGGAACTATGTGTGAATGGAACTGTAGAATATAACGTTCTCTGCAAGGCGCTAAATGTCTAAGAGTCTTCATTGGGTAAATACTGTGGACATCTGCTAACCCTGTTCATGGGGTTCAGCTTCCTGGCCTACGGTGCCATTTTGAGAATTTTTCAGAATGTGATATTTTGTTTTTAATTGTGCATTAGCCAACAGCACTTCACAGCCTATAGATTGTACATTTAATCAACAAATACATGACGGCAAACAGAAGAGGTTATTATTACCTGACAACCTAAACAATGTCCAGTGTCCTGTAGTTTGTGCAGTTTAGTTTGTCTGTGTGTGTTGCTACATTAGATGGAGTAATGGTCAAGGTTAGGAAAAGAGTTTGGCCTTGTCTTTTCTATAAAGCAGTGTTGACTTTTGTAGTATTGTTTATATTCTATCACTGACTGATGTGAATGGAGGTGATGATCCTCTGGTCACAGGTTACAGGAGGACCGCAGAGGACTGCACGATGTCCATGTTCTTCTCCATGTTCTTCTCCTTGTTCTTCTCCATGTTCTTCTCCATGTTCTTCTTCATGTTCTTCTCCATGTTCTTCTCCATGTTCTTCTCCATGTTCTTCGCCATGGTCTTCTCCATGTTCTTCTTCATGTTCTCCAGGTCCATGCAGATGTGGAGAGCACATGGAATGAGGAGGAGGTGTGGCGTGTGGAGATGTACGTGTCCTTCGGGGTTATGAGCCTGGGTCTGCTGTCTCTGCTTGCTGTCACGTCCCTGCCCTCTGTCCACAGCACCCTGAACTGGAGGGAGTTCAGCTTCATACAGGTGACACAGACTTGGTCAGAAGGCCCCACATTTACTTTATCTCCTACTTGAGTAATATATTTGACAGTACTTTTACTTAAGTTAGTCAGTTTTGAATCACACTGTGAGTAACTTTAGAAGTGCGAAAAGCTTTATGGTGACAATATGAAACAATCTGAACATTTGTGTCCCTTGCATTGCTCCTTCAGATATGAATCTGTTTGTCTCATTTTGTGACATATCCTTCACTGGAGCTATACCAGGCAAGAGAGACAGAGGGCGCCCAACACTCCAGTGCTGTTGAATGGACTGGACTAGAACGGCTCTCAGCTCTATGAGACAATTCACATCTTAAAAATACTAGACTGAGCACTACATTAACTCCCCAGTAGTTGTAGTTTCCCACTTCAGATGTTTTTACTCTTACCCGAGTCTCTTCTTGGACCAGTTCTTTGTACATCTACCATATTTTCTGGACTATAGAGCACACCGGTATACAGTATAAGCCACTTCCATTCTTTTTTCTTTTTTTTTAAATTTAAAAGAAGATATACAAGCCGTAACCAGGCTATCCATGCCGCTGATATCCATGTTGAAAAATGAGATATTTACTGCATATACAGAGCGATTTCGTACTGTAAATGTACATTTATGTACCTGTTCTTTCCGAACAGTGCCTTTTAACACGGCAGCAACTGTGCTGATTAAAACAATGTCAAAAACAGAAAAGAACCGGTAATTGGTTTACCTTCATTTCTCCTGTGCAGTGAAACCACAAGTCACTTTAATCATCTTCGCTGAAACCACTGACGCCAAGCTTACGTGCAGCAGCAGGTAGAGGTCTGGACACAATTTTCAGTCCCACTCCCGCATTCTTCAGTACCACTCCCGCCCGCTCCCGCGTCGTGCGGTCACGCTCCCGCTTTCGGAATATGTCCCGCGCCGCGCTGTTTTGTGTTGGGTCCCGCGGGTGCAGGGCTCTACAGCGGTTTCCTTCCTGGAGCAAGATCGATGCCTTCAACTTAAAACTTGCATCATACAAACTCCTTCGTGTGCTTTTCATGATGAAGGAGTGAGGATTTGAAAATAATTACCAGTTAGTAATTTGTCGTGCGTGTTATATCTGCTAAATAAAAAGTAGCGTATTCTTCTTTGCATTAATTTTCTGTCTATCTTGTTTTTGAAATTCCGGTTAGAGCGCCCCTAGTGATGGAAGAAAAATCCACAGAATAGCCGCACCTTTGTAAAAGCCGCATGGTTCAAAGCCTGGGACAAAAGTAGCGGCTTATAGTCCGGAAAATACAGTACTTGTCTAATATGATTTTTAGGTAATAATACTGTTACATGAGTAGTAGTAGTAGTGGTAAATATCAAGAAGACCCTAACATGCCCAAGTCTGTATTGATTTTATTTGAAGACCCTAGCTTGAGTTCAGTCTTGGGCCCTAGTGGTTTGTGGGGCCCATGAAGGTGCATTTTCTTTTATAGCTAAGGCTTAATGCAAACCAAAAAGACCTAACCCGTCTGTAACCACAGCCTCCACAGCCCCTTCATAACCTCTGTGTGTTTTGTGTCAGTCGACGCTGGGCTACATTGCTCTGCTCATAGCCACTCTGCACGGGCTGCTGTTCGGCTGGAGGAGGGCCTTCCAGTGGGACTCGTACCGCTTCTACCTGCCCCCCAGCTTCGTGCCCGCTCTGGCCCTGCCCGTGTGCGTGGTGCTGGGCAAACTGCTACTGCTGCTGCCCTGCCTGGCCCGCAGACTGCACTTGATCCGGAGGGGGTGGGACAGCCGGCAGGACGGCCCCTCACGCCTGGAGCCCGTGGGGGCCGCTGTTTCCCCAGAGAGGGTGACCATCATGTGAGGGGCCTCACTCGGAGAGGAGATAAGGGACATGAGGGGACTGCTCCAAGCTCCGCAGAGTTAGGTTTCAAATGTGACTTCCTGGGTGAGGCAGTTCTGTCATGGTAAAACTCTTCTAATGTACACAGAGATGATTATCTGACAAATAGTATATACACAGAAGAAAACAGCTTTATTTTGTTAAAATCATGTTTAAAGAATCAGAAAAATGTTTCAACCATGTGAACGGTGCCAAACTTTTGGATAGAATAGCCTGGTGTCATCAGAATGTTTGAACTCTACTCTGTGATTTCCAACATATTTTTCAACTTTTCTTCCGAAATTACTTACTTATTGGTGTAAAGCGATCATTTTATATTTACAATAGTTATAATCCCACCAAATTAAGTCAAAATTAGAGCATTCTAAAAATCTGTCATCCCCTTTAAAGGTGCACTATGGAAGTATAAAGGTGGGATTATTGTTTCACCTGGAATGTTCCAGAGGATGGCATTAAACGTGTCCATCTTGCACTTATTCAGATACTGGTGTTTATGCTAAATATACCTGGCTGGAGGGGAGTTACTGCCATAAATGCCATTCTGTGAAACATGCCTGCCAGTGTTTCCATGGAGACAAACGGGTGATGAACCCAAAGTTACAGAGTGAACCTCTTTTTGTTTCGGTAAGGACCAAAACTTTTTTCAGATGAAGTGACGTCACTGACTGTGACTCTTCTACAGCTCTGTTAATACTGACACAGCAGAACTTTGTTTTAGGCTTGGTCATTTGATTTTTGTCAAAAATGTCAGGCTATTTTAGTCGACTAATTCATCCCTCCATCTTCTCCCGCTTAATCCAGCTGGGTCACGGGGGCAGTTTGCTGCCCAATTCTAATAGCACCTGACCCCCCCATGAACCCCTCTGTGAGTGGTGAGCCCACAGAAGGTCGACTAATTCATTTTCATTCATTTCAGTGGAGTTTTCAGGCCACAGTTTTATTTGGTGATGACTTTTTTTAGTTTTAGTTTTTTAGTTTAGTTTTCAAAAACTATGATGAAAATATGTTTTTACAATCTAAAGATATCCCAGTATCACATTTGAAATGTTCAAAAACATCAGTTTGGCCATTATTACTGAGCCCCCGCCCAAACAATTCTTTCTTTCACTTTTCCTCAGAGATCACATCACACTTTCTGAAGGAGAAAGTCGAGTTACTGTGACACTTGAGTTTTCTATATTTAAGTACAGATTGAACCTAAAAATCTTATTTTTGCTGATGAAACAGTCAATGTATGTTTTAGTTCATATTGTGATCGTAATTGTCACAATTATTGATTCATTGAATGGCTGTGTCATTCCTGGTCAAATCAGTTAAGTTAAAGAAATACATTTACACTCAACTGAAAAGTGAACCAGTGTATGTATGAATGTTGTAGATGAGCCATGCTTTCGTCAAGTTTGCCCTGTCCCTCGGTGAAGTGTGTCCTCAGCTCCACTGTAGTGATGCTGTACCTGTCTGGTGAGTTTACGTGCACTCCCACGTGTACATTGTTCTATCATGTTGTGCAATAAAATTTAGATCTGTAAAAAAAAAAAAAAACTCCCTGTGACTCCACTTTGTACCTCTGCCCAGTGACTCCACTTTGTACCTCTGCCCAGTATTTGATAAACAGTAACTGAGGAGAGCTTCTAAAATATAAAAGAAGTTTAATGAAAACATTTAAGACCCGTCACAACATAACACTGATAAAACATCATACAGTAGGCCTATACTACACGTCTGCCACAGTCTCACGGTTTAATTAGTCCGCTAGGGGGAGCTAAGGAACAACGTCTATAACTTTCACTTGTTCAGAACCACAGGTCCAAGGTCCACAGTGGTCACGTGTCCTGGCCCCTGGGCAGTAGCTGCAGTAGTTCCTCAGAGCTCGGTCTGTTGAGGAGCTGTGCGCTCCAGCAGCGCTTCAGCAGTGCACTGTAAACCTGCCCCCGCGCTCCGCTGAAAACCGCGTGTCCGTGAAGCCGTGGCCGCATCTCGTGCGCCACCACGGCGTAAATGACGTACTGACGGTCCCCCTCGTACGGCTGGTCTCGGGTCAGCAGCTGCCACAGCGTGATGGCGAATGAGTACACGTCCGCTTTGGCAGAAACGGGCTCTCCTTTGAGCAGCTCCGGTGCGCGGTGCGTGAACGTGCCGCCCACGTGGCTCAGCTGTGGGCTCACGGCCGCAGCCTGCGACCCGGACTCCAGCTTCAAGGAGCAGCCAAAGTCCGCGATTTTGACCACATCGTCCCGGGACAGCAGCAGGTTCGCTGGTTTAATGTCCAAATGCAGAACACCGTGTGCGTGAAGGAAGCGGAGACCGTGCGTCACGTCCATGGCGTAGCGCAAACAGCGGCTCTCTTCCAGTGGATCAGTGCCGTAGATGATCTGCTGGAGGTCCGACACGCAGAGCTCCATCAGCACGCCCCCCAGACTGCCCTCGTACTCCGGCTCCGCAGGCACACATGTGCTGGCAGCGAGAACGCGCACAATGTTCCGGTGGCGCAGGTGCGCCGCGTTCAGCTCGGCCCAGAAGCTGTGTCTGGAGGCCAGGCGGTTCTTAGTAGACCTGTTGACCCGTTTGAGTGCCACGTTCTGACCCAGGTACTCCGCTCTGAAGACCGAGCCGAAGCCTCCCGAGCCCACCGGTCCCACAGTCCGCAGCTCCGGCCACAGAATCACCGAGGACCAGGGCCGGGAGCAGCGCCCAGGGCGAGGAGCGGGGATGTGCAGAGTGGTGCCCGGTTTGAAGAGCGGGCTGCTGCAGGCTCCCGCGCCCACGCTGGGGAACAGGTCTTTGGGCAGCAGCCTTGAGACGGGAATCGGAGACGGCATGGCTCCAGTGCGGGCGCATCCACACTGACCGCCGCCATTATAGCTCCAGATAAACACAGTGGGCAGGCACAGCGCCGCTCTGCGGGCGGAGGATGCTCTACAGCAGCAGAGGTCAATGGGTTCAGGCGCACACAGCGGCCTCCGATCACCCCGTGTGCGTTCGTGCGCGTGCGTAAAGGACAGAGCTGAACGAACACAGACCCGCGCCACAGCCGCATCTGAACCAAACTTTTGTCCGTGTCTGGTCCGGATCGGGCGCGGGTCTGAGCTGTAGGCTGGACAGGACTTAGCCACAGGCCCATGGAGGACAGTCCTGCAGCGGTGGCCCAGGCTGCTGTAGGCGGATGTTTGATATTCACTCTGTTAATGTGGTGACATGTCACAAACCACACCACACCAGAGCTTCATCTTTCACTTTATTGAACATATACAAACACTAAAGTTGACAACTGCAGCTCCCCTTTTTATAGCAGCAAGGTATGGAAATCAACTCAGCGTTGCCAAACAATAAATAATCTGCCTCTTTGGATGATGTCATGTTACAAAGACACAAGCCGCAGCTCTATTTCACTTTACACAACCTCCAAACAGAGTGTACATGACGACTACACAACCCAACAGTGTGTGTGTCTGAACTAACATTAGGACTGTGTTATACAAATCAAACCAATGTGTCTGGAATGCAACACTAGTGACTGCGGAGTGCTCCGAGGGGTACATCTGACCCCCACAGTGTGCTCCTCTGAGGGGTACATCTGACCCCCACAGTGTGCTCCTCTGAGGGGTACATCTGACCCCTCACAGTGCTCCTCTGAGGGGTACATCTGACCACTGACAGTGTGGAGTGACTTGTGGAGATCTCTTGGATAAAGGTAAAACTTCAGGAAGCACATAAATGGTGCTAAGGCACTGACAGCGACTAATGCTATGAAGAACATATTGTTTTTCTCAGTTGTGCAGTATACTGCACACAATATACTGCACACAGTATACTATACAGTATATTGCACACTGAGTGGATGTGAATCACCATAGAACCATGTACCAATATAACATCAACTACTACTACAACTACAAGTGTATACTGTCAGTGGTCAGAACGACCTCCAGAACCAAGCAGCAAGAGGCTACAAGAATACAGGCATAGAGTGTCCAAAATCACAGTATGATGTCAGGATGCAGAGGACAGAGAGAAAGATGGATAGAGAGAGAGAAAGAGATGGGACTTAGCACCTTGAGGAGAGTCAGTGTGTTATAGCAGCTATAGTTCAGTCCAAACATTCAGATTCACTGTACAAACATGAGAAACACTCAACATGACAGATGTTTCAACAGTTCCTTTACATCCAGTGCCCCCCCAATGGTAACCCCGCCCTGATCAGCGTTTGTCTTGCATTGTGGGGACTTTCTGACCCCCAAACCCCAATTTACTCAACAACCTTTGCATACAGATTCAGCAAAAACATTCAAAGATCACCTGGGGGGTACTTTGTTCAAATTTGTTGGTAGCGTGTATAAGTGGAGGGCGCTGTATAACCTTACTGAAATTTGAAATGTTGATATGACCATTGTCAAGCGGTTTCAATCACATTCAATTTGACCATAGACAACAGACTGCATATTAAACCAAACTCATTTTCTGAACACGAGGAGCATTCAGGTCCCTGTACCCAAGTTCTCCCATGTTCCCAGGAGTAAACTGTCCTGCCCCAGTGCACATATATTGTAGAAGGAGCTCTTAGGGTCAAAATAAGTGATGTGAACTGACTGCATCTGTGTATTGTCACATAATCAGGACGTTTGTGTTAGAATGCTAGTTGATGTTCTCTTCTTTTCTGCAAAACTCCGCTCTGGTCTCTGAGAGTTGAAAAGCTCTTAAGTAAACAGTGAATAATTTGGATGCTTGGAATGCATACGGTAAGTGAACAATAACTTCAGACCACTGCAAACCGCCTTTAACTCAACTAGTAGAGTAAAAATCAGGTTTTTAAGAATGAACTGAAATCAGAACTGCAAAACTATTCCAAGCATCCCATGCACTCGAGAACACGTTTGTGGAGGTCAATAATATGCAGTCTATGGTCTGTAAATACTGATGATAGAGGAAGCTGCGTTCTGTCAGCCGATAACTACATTAGCATAAACATCTCCAATCTTCAAATCCAAAGTCATGATTATTGTTTTGTCAGGGATTCAAAATGGCCGATGATCAGAGCGGTCACAGCGGCAGAATCCAGCTTCCCTCCCAAACACATGTGCAAGTAAAGCAAAAACACTGTCCACATTGTACCTGCAAAAATAAACGTCTTTATAAAGTATTGTATTTACACGGTATTGTTCTCTTAAAAAAGCTAAATATATCTTCTACACATTTGTAATAAAGATTTGAAAACATATTGGAGAAAAATAAAGGCATTGGGTTTACCAAAAGTGCTATGATTACAACAACGAACAATAAAAAACACTCCCACATGTAAAAAACCTTCACAAAAATGTTGGGACATTCACTGATAAAATCCTTGTTTGTGGAGCGCCATGAGCAGAGGCGCTGCATGTGAAATGTACATGAATAACACGGCATAGATACATTCTTCGCTCTGGAGGCTAAACTGATGGTGCAAAGAGGAGCCGAGGGCTGATTCAAAGATGGCAGCTCCACACGGGGCTCAAAGGAGCAGAGGTGGGCCATACGTCGTCTCTACGAGATCATATCAAGTCATATCAAGTTATGTTGCTAGTTTAATTAAAGACATACTATGGAACATTACTGTGTGCCACACACTTGTCTACATGAACATGTTATTGCTCGGCTGAAAATGTTCCACAATCTGGCATGAAATGTATTTATCTGTTGTCAATATGGCCCACCTCTACTCTGCCCACTGGGACAAGGCCCTGGCACACACTGGCATGGAACATGTGTACGTGTGTCTGTGTGTGCATAAGACACATACACACTGCACTCGTGTGTGTGTGCATAAGACACATACACACTGCACTCGTGTGTGTGTGTGTGCATAAGACACATACACACTGCACTCGTGTGTGTGCATTGGGTAAAGCCTCTTTCTTGGAGCTTAAAAGGCATAACCAGCTGGAGTTGAATGATTCTTTAAGAATGCTCATGTAAGTTTTATACTGACAAGGAGCTCAGCTTTGCTTCAGAAATGCATGATTTGTTTTTGAACATAAAATGTATAGCTTTTTGTGTAGTAACAATTGCTGAATGGGCTTAAGCTTCGAGTAAATCTCTCGTATTGTGTACCTAAAGGTGAGTCAGGTTGGGTGTATACACCTCCCATACACACAGGAGGCGCTATTGCACTGGAGACACTAAAGACCCCAGCACAGTCCTGTCGAAGTGTGGCACATGGAACAGAAGATATATGTTAAACTACTGTAAATGCTCCAAACACACACACCACCACAGAACAGGTGATGCCACAGTCTAAAGTGCTATATATAAAACATATGTACTGTTAAAGAGGAGTGAAGGCACGCCCAGTGTGAGAGGAGAGCCCCTGCCCCACAGTCCACACCTCCACCAAGGCACAGGGCCCTAAAGCCACTGTCGGGGACAGGAGAGAGGGCCCGAAAGGCACTGTCGGGGACAGGAGAGAGGGCCCTAAAAGCACTGTCGGGGACAGGAGAGAGGGCCCGAAAGGCACTGTCGGGGACAGGAGAGAGGGCCCGAAAGGCACTGTCGGGGACAGGAGAGAGGGCCCTAAAAGCACTGTCGGGGACAGGAGAGAGGGCCCGAAAGGCACTGTCGGGGACAGGAGAGAGGGCCCTAAAAGCACTGTCGAGGACAGGAGAGAGGGCCCTAAAGGCACTGTCGGAGACAGGACAGAGGGCCCTAAAGGCACTGTTGGGGACAGGAGAAGGGGCCCTAACGGCACTGCTGATGGTACATCTGATCACAGTGTTACCAGGGGCCCAGCACTCAGGCACTAGAGCCAGAGTGAGACTGAGGCTAGCTCCCTCTGCAGTGGACTAAAGGTACTTACACCAGTGAGAAGTCTGTGTGATCTTATTTGCTGCTAATTTTAACATTGTTTTGTAAACTGTTTTTATTCTGGTTTGACTTTTAATGCATATTATTGTCATTTTTGTTGTAATCTTTGTTGTATTAAATGAAACTAAGTGTTTTTACTCTGAGACATGGACCCTGTTTGTAGGAGAATGGATGCTGGTCCCTCTCCGGTCCCTCTCTGGCCCCCTCTGGTCCCTCTCTGGTCTCTCTCTGGTTCCTCTCTGGTCTCTCTCTGGTCCCTCTCTGGTCACTGGAAGGCCTGGTGGAAGCGGGGCAGGGTGGGAGCACTGCTCAGGCTGGACATAAAGGAGGAGAGCTGTAGGGAGCTGTCTGCAGACTCCGGGGCGTCCTCCAGAGGCAGGGGGTCCTCACCGGGCCGGTAGCTCCCAGAGGCCTCCCCACTGCCCCCTGCCTGAGAGCTGTACGCCGGTCCGTTCAGAGGCAGGAAGTTGAAGAGTTGGGAGAAATCTATCAGCGAAGAAGCTAGTGACTCGCCTGCCACAGCTGCTGTAGGGGTGGACATTTTGGACTCTTGGTCGGGGTCGTCTAGCTCCAGTTTGGAGGAGGGGGGCAGTGGGGGCTCTGGGGCGGAGGAGGAAGAGGGTAAGTCCATCAGGTAGGTGTCCAAGTCTCCCTTTAGGGCGTGCTCCTGTGAGGAGCCACTGAATGAGGTAAAACCCAGAGGGTACTTGAGAGAGAAAGGCTGTGTGGTCAGGGGGTAAGGCTCTGTGTCTAGGCTGGGCCCGGGGAAAGCACTGTGAGACTGGGCTCGTGTGGAGGTGCCCGCGGGGTCGTACACTCCGGCCTCCAGCAGCTCGGTGGGTTCACTCTTGACCCGCAGCAGCTCGCGCCCGTGGCTCTTCTTCACATGGCGGGTCAGGTGGTCCTTCCGGCCAAAGCGCTGGGCACAGTACTGACACAGGAAGTCCTTGCGGCCCGTGTGCACCACCATGTGGCGGCGCACGTCCTTGCGCGTGTAGAAGCGGCGCTCACAGTGCTCACAGCGGTGCTTCTTCTCCTTGGTGCCAGAGGAGGACTTGCCTGCGTGGCTCTTGAGGTGCTCCAGGAGCAGGCTGGTGGAGGGCAGGCTCTGCAGACACACCTGGCAGGTCAGGTCCCCGCTGTGAGCGGCGTGCAGGGCCAGGTGGCGCTTGAAGCCCAGCTTGGTGTTGTAGCTCTTGCCACACTGCTGGCAGCAGAAGGCCTCCTTGTTGGGGTCGTGGGTGTGCAGGTGGTTCTTCAGGTGGTCTTTACGATGGAACATCTTCTCACAGTACGAACACTTGTGGTTTTTCTCAGGAGAGTGCGTCGCCATATGCCTGCACACACAGAGCCTGTCACACTAATGCACTGTTTGATTTACACTTCTGTTAGCCACACATTGTGCGGCATGGACATCTCATCTTAAATAGAACTTCATTACATTAGTCCTAGCCAATGCCTTTACAGATGCTCAAAGTCCCTTTACAATTTGGTGCATTATTCATTCACACACACTTGGTGGTGGTGAGGTTCTATTGTAGCCACAGCTGCCCTGGGACAGGCTGACGAGGCTGCATGATCAGCCCCTCTGACCACCACCAACACCACCAACACCACATTCATCAGGCATTAGAAAGAGCTAAAGGCAGTGTAGAGCCAACAGTCAGATAAGATTTGAGGGAGCATGTGTCTAAAGTCGGTGTGTTGTGTGGTTTACCGGAGCAGCTTGTACTTGGACACAAAGGCCTTGGAACAGTCGGGCTGGGAGCAGCTGAAGGGTCTCTCCCCGGTGTGGGAGTATGAGTGCACCTTGAGCTTCTCCAGGCTGTTGAAGGCCTTCTGGCACTGCTGGCAGCAAAAGTTCTTCTTGGGCTTGCCCTCTGCTCTCCTGCGCCTCCCACTGGTCACCTCCAGGACCTGCTCTCGGGGGGCCTGGGGTCCAGTGGCCATGGTCTCTACAGGAGAGGGGGGCGGAGCAATTTGTCCAATTTGATTGAGTCAGACCGGCCCACACCCACAGGCCTGCAACACAAGCACAGCAGAGGAGCATTTTAATGTTCTAATGCAACAGACAAACTCAACACATCCACCAGGGGCATCTGCACTCGCACTGAGTCTGTCTGACAGACAAGAGGAGCACAGGTAACGGCCCCTGTGAGTGGGCTGCTCTACACAGGGACCACAGTGCAAAAAAACATTCATCTGATCAGTGTGTTCAAACAGAGTCTGAAGTGGCACGTTACACAGATGCACATGCAGTTTTAGGCTGCACAGGCTTCAGGCCTGTGTGAGGAGAGTGTAATCCCGTGGTCCAACACAAATCCATGGTTTTGTTTCATACGACTCTATTCTAAACATCACTTTGGGGAGAAGAGGCACTCCTAAAGGTGTATGCAAAAGTGTCTCAGCCTACTGTGCAATGACATGGTTGACAGGCTGTTACTCTGTGGATGTCAAATAGGTGATTCTAAACTAGGCCTGTAGGCGGTGTGTGGTGCAGGAGGAACTCTCCAAATCACAGTGTTTGCATCGCCACAACAACTGCAACTGCAGCATTTATTCAGATGTGATGGGAGTCAAACGGGCCTAGTGTGTTTGGTGAAAGTGCATCTGCTCACAGCCCGTCTCCACAGTCAGAGTTCTACTACAGCATCACCCCTGAGGAGCCCGCAGTGTACCTGCCACCCGGCCCAGAACACTTCACAAGTCCCTAATTATCTCTGCAGCTATCTCTGCTTCCATTTTGATGTGTGACGACAGTAGCCCACCGCAGCATGTGTGTGTCATGTGCGGGACTGTGGCTCCATGTGCGGTGCGCTGCTACAGCTCCCCGCGGCTGCCTCAAACCCGCCTGGAACGAGATGACACCGTGCGCTAAAGTGCACCCGAACCCCGGCCAAAGCCCGAACCAAAGCCCGAGCCAGAGCCCATGTCATGCCGCGGGCGCGGAGCCGTGCGGAGCTCCGGTGTCGTGCGCCGCAGTGCCCCCGCCATGCCGTTGTTACTGCGCTTTATTCCAAATAAACTTGTGTCCAACTTTCCCCGCTGCCTCTGCTCCACCGAGTGTCAGCAGACCCCCGCAGTCCTCACAGCAGCTTTTTCCCGCGTATTGGTGCGGTCCATGCGCTTTGTCACTGCTCGCAAACTCAGTCCTGATTAACACTAACTTTTCCCCCAGCTCACCCCTCTCTCCTAATTGAAATAACCCCGATATTTTAATTCAAATACAACGTAACCGCTCACTTAATTTACGTCAAACTTACCCCGGATGCTTTAACATCGTTTCGGTAGAGTTTTTCTGGACTTTCATCTATTCTCCGAATTTTTAATAATTTTTTTCTCATATTTTTTGCGAGACGCGGCGGGCCTGAAAATTGTTTGCTTTCCCCTCTTTCGAGCAGCCATTGTGTATGCGCTGCGGTGCAGCCCAACTACGCTTAGCCACGCCCCCTGCAAGTGCTGGCAGAATGGATCGGCCGGAGGGACACCCGCGCTCATTGGCTGTGTGGACATGTTTGGTCCTCTGTCCACAGTTCTGCACACAATACAGAGCATTCCTCTGGGCAGATGCTTCAGGAGGCTTTCTGTGTCCATGCCCGCGTGCATTTGACCCATCCCTCGGCCAGGCAGGTCTCAGAGCCACATCCTGGCCAGGTCCTAGTTCACACACTGTGGACAGAAGGTGCAGAGGAGCACATGTCCAATAATCTGCATGCATCATGCAGAATACTAATGAAGGTTAAACCAGGTGTGGAGAAAGACTGTTTCCTTTGGATAAACTCCAGGTTTGTTTTATTCTTGTGTTTTTGGGCATGGCACTCTCTCCTGGTTGTTTTGTCATTCTGTGATGACTTCTCACCACCAACAAATGTGAGTGAATGAACAGCCTAAAACACCAAACTGAGGTGAGAAAGTTAGTTAGACTTTATCAGTCAAATGAAGATGTGCACAGCATCACTATGGTGTATCACACAGATCTGTCAGTCTGTCAACAACTTCCACTGTGCCAATGTGTGTGTGTGTGTGTGTGTGTGTGCGCGCGCGTGTGTGTGGAGGAGATGACTGACAGCTCAAGCGCACCAATGAGAGCAGGAGAAAGCCTCCCCAGCGCGTCTCTGCGTCCCTCCAGCCGATACATTCTGACAACAACTTTACCAATTTCGCCTGGTCTTCAGAGTGCTCTGTTGGGCCTGAGCGCGGACCATACACAGAGGACAGAACGTCTAAATTACCAACTATTCAATCCATAGTTCATGTTTCCTCAGTTCATACCGCAGAAACTCTAAAATAAGCACGAACTGCAAAAAACCCCCGATTGGCTGGAGGACTTGTTGCGCTATTGCAGGCGGAGTTGGGCGCGCTCCCATTGGTCCGTGCGTGCGTCAGTCCGCGGCTGTTCCTGGTGCGCTGTTTACACCGGAGTTATTACGGTGTACGGAGCAGCGTGCTGCAGACGGCTCTGCGCGGCTCAGGGGCGGGAGGTTCACCCTCAGGCTGCAGCGTGAGTGTGATGCTCTAATGTTTCCTCATCACAAACACACCTGGAGTTGTGTTTTGTTTCATTCACATGTTTAACACACAAACCTAAATATTTAGGCTGAGTGCTTCTCTCAAACAGAAAACACTCTGTTCCACGTTGTGATGTCACGTGGTTATAGCAAGAGCTCTACTGTGTTTTTAAACTCCACACACCTTCACTACAATCATGTGGATGATTTCAGTTTTATAATTGCCAATCTCTACTGAACTAAAGGTAAAAGGAGCTGTTCAGTTTAAAACTACCACTACATGACATCACAAGGTGGAACTGAGCAAATAAAGCGTTACTCAAACATGTGTGAATGAAACAAAACAAACTCCAGGTCTGTTTTGAGGAGATAACAGCATTCTGACATGACTTAAAGCTCCAAAGAATCCATTCGGTGTAATGCAGGACCTAAACTCTGATAAATATTAAGCAGACTGTAGGAGTCATCTGTGCGACTAAAGGACGCTCCCTGGATCTGCACCATGGTTCTCAGAGCTCCTCCTCTCCTCTGTCTTCCTTCTGTGTCCTCTCTCTATTCCTCTTCCTCTCTCCTCTTCCGTCCTCTCCTCCTCCTCTTCCTCTGTTCCCTTTCCTCCTCCTCCTCTCGTTCCACTCAGAGGAGACACAGGGAGGAGAGAGAAGCAGAGGAGAGAAGAGCAAAGAAGAGGAGAGCAGAGGAGAGAGGGAGGAGAGGAGAGAAGAGGAGAGAAGAGCAGAGGAGAGGGGTAGAGGAGAAAGGGAGTAGAGGAGAGAGGGAGGAGCAGAGGAGAGGAGTAGAGGAGCAGAGGAGAGGAGCAGAGGAGAGAGCAGAGGAGTAGAGGAGAGAGTAGAGGAGAGGAGCAGAGGAGAGAGGAGAGGAGCAGAGGAGAGGAGAGGAGTAGAGGAGAGAGGAGAGGAGAGAGGAGAGGAGTAGAGGAGAGAGGAGAGGAGTAGAGGAGAGGAGCAGAGGAGACAGGAGAGGAGTAGAGGAGAGGAGGAGAGGAGCAGAGGAGAGGAGTAGAGGAGAGGAGCAGAGGAGAGGAGAGAGGAGAGGAGTAGAGGAGAGAGGAGCAGAGGAGAGGAGCAGAGGAGAGGAGCAGAGGAGAGGAGTAGAGGAGAGAGGAGAGGAGCAGAGGAGAGGAGTAGAGGAGGGAGTAGACGAGAGAGGAGCAGAGGAGTAGAGGAGAGGAGCAGAGGAGAGGAGCAGAGGAGAGAGGAGAGGAGTAGAGTAGTAGAGGAGCAGAGGAGAGGAGTAGAGGAGAGGAGAGAGGAGAGAGTAGAGGAGAGAGGAGAGGAGTAGAGGAGAGAGGAGAGGAGATAGTAGAGGAGAGAAGAAGAGGAGAGAAGAGAGGAGTAGAGGAGAGAGGAGAGGAGATAGTAGAGGAGAGAGGAGAGAAGTAGAGGAGCAGAGGAGAGGAGGAGAGGATAGAGTAGAGGAGAGAGGAGATGAGTAGAGGAGAGAGGAGAGGAGTAGAGTAGTAGAGGAGCAGAAGAGAGGAGAGAGGAGCAGAGGAGAGGAGCAGAGGAGAGAGGAGAGGAGTAGAGGAGAGAGGAGAGGAGTAGAGGAGAGAGGAGAGGAGTAGAGGAGAGAGGAGATGAGTAGAGGAGAGAGGAGAGGAGTAGAGTAGTAGAGGAGCAGAAGAGAGGAGAGAGGAGCAGAGGAGAGAGGAGAGGAGTAGAGGAGAGAGGAGCAGAGGAGAGGAGAGAGGAGAGAGGAGAGGAGCAGAGGAGAGAGGAGAGGAGCAGAGGAGAGGAGTAGAGGAGAGAGGAGAGGAGCAGAGGAGAGGGGCAGAGGAAAGAGGAGAGGAGCAGAGGAGAGGAGTAGAGGAGAGAGGAGAGGAGCATAGGAGAGGAGCAGAGGAGAGAGGAGAGGAGCAGAGGAGAGAGGAGAGGAGCAGAGGAGAGAGGAGAGGAGTAGAGGAGAGAGGAGAGGAGTAGAGAAGAGGAGCAGAGGAGACAGGAGAGGAGTAGAGGAGAGAGGAGAGGAGCAGAGGAGAGGAGTAGAGGAGAGAGGAGAGGAGTAGAGGAGAGGAGCAGAGGAGACAGGAGAGGAGTAGAGGAGAGAGGAGAGGAGTAGAGGAGCAGAGGAGAGGAGTAGAGGAGAGAGGAGCAGAGGAGAGGAGTAGAGGAGAGAGGACAGGAGCAGAGGAGAGGAGTAGAGGAGAGAGGAGAGGAGCAGAGGAGAGGAGAGGAGTAGAGAGAGGAGAGGAGCAGAGGAGAGGAGGAGAGGAGCAGAGGAGCAGAGGAGCAGAGGAGAGAGGAGAGGAGTAGAGGAGAGGAGCAGAGGAGACAGGAGAGGAGTAGAGGAGAGAGGAGAGGAGCAGAGGAGAGAGGAGTAGAGGAGAGGAGCAGAGGAGACAGGAGAGGAGTAGAGGAGAGAGGAGAGGAGGAGAGGAGCAGAGGAGAGGAGTAGAGGAGAGGAGCAGAGGAGAGGAGAGAGGAGAGGAGTAGAGGAGAGAGGAGCAGAGGAGAGGAGAGGAGTAGAGGAGAGAGGAGAGGAGTAGAGGAGAGAGGAGCAGAGGAGAGGAGTAGAGGAGAGGAGCAGAGGAGAGGAGTAGAGAGGAGAGGAGAGAGGAGCAGAGGAGAGGAGAAGAGGAGAGAGGAGAGGAGCAGAGGAGAGGAGAGAGTAGAGTAGTAGAGGAGCAGAGGAGAGGAGTAGAGGAGAGAGGAGAGGAGTAGAGGAGAGGAGCAGAGGAGAGGAGTAGAGGAGAGAGGAGCAGAGGAGAGGAGCAGAAGAGAGGAGAGAGGAGCAGTGGAGAGGAGTAGAGGAGAGAGGAGAGGAGCAGAGGAGAGGAGCAGAGGAGAGGAGCAGAGGAGAGAGGAGAGGAGCAGAGGAGAGGAGCAGAGGAGAGGAGTAGAGGAGCGGAGCAGAGGAAAGAGGAGAGGAGTAGAGTAGTAGAGGAGCAGAGGAGAGAGGAGAGGAGTAGAGGAGAGAGGAGCAGAGGAGAGGAGTAGAGGAGAGGAGAGGAGTAGAGTAGTAGAGGAGCAGAGGAGAGGAGCAGAGGAGAGGAGCAGAGGAGAGAGGAGAGGAGTAGAGTAGTAGAGGAGCAGAGGAGAGGAGTAGAGGAGAGGAGAGAGGAGAGGAGTAGAGGAGAGGAGAGAGGAGAGGAGTAGAGTAGTAGAGGAGCAGAAGAGAGGAGAGAAGAGCAGAGGAGAGGAGAGGAGCAGAGGAGAGGAGCAGAGGAGCAGAGGAGCAGAGGAGAGGAGCAGAGGAGTAGAGGAGAGAGGAGAGGAGCAGAGGAGAGGAGCAGAGGAGTAGAGGAGAGAGGAGAGGAGCAGAGGAGAGGAGCAGAGGAGAGGAGCAGAGGAGCAGAGGAGAGGAGCAGAGGAGAGGAGCAGAGGAGAGGAGCAGAGGAGAGGAGTAGAGGAGAGAGGAGAGGAGCAGAGGAGAGGAGTAGAGGAGGGAGTAGACGAGAGAGGAGCAGAGGAGAGAGGAGAGGAGTAGAGTAGTAGAGGAGCAGAGGAGAGGAGTAGAGGAGAGGAGAGAGGAGAGGAGCAGAGGAGAGGAGCAGAGGAGAGAGGAAAGGAGCAGAGGAGAGGAGTAGAGGAGGGAGTAGAGGAGAGAGGGGCAGTGGAGAGGAGCAGAGGAGAGGAGTAGAGGAGAGAGGAGAGGAGCAGAGGAGCAGAGGAGCAGAGGAGAGGAGCAGAGGAGAGGAGCAGAGGAGTAGAGGAGAGGAGAGGGGAGAGGAGAGAGGAGAGGAGAGAGGAGAGGAAAGAGGAGAGGAGCAGAGGAGAGGAGCAGAGGAGAGGAGCAGAGGAGAGGAGAGAGGAGAGGAGCAGAGGAGAGGAGCAGAGGAGAGGAGCAGAGGAGAGGAGCAGAGGAGCAGAGCAGAGGAGCAGAGGAGAGGAGCAGAGGAGAGGAGAGAGGAGAGGAGCAGAGGAGCAGAGGAGCAGAGGAGAGGAGCGGAGGAGAGGAGCAGAGGAGAGGAGCAGAGGAGAGGAGCAGAGGAGCAGAAGAGAGGAGAGAGGAGCAGAGGAGAGGAGCAGAGGCAGGAGGAGACATGAGCTAAGGGTGAATAGGACAGACTTTCCTCAGGTGCTGGTTCTGACCCTGTTGGTGTGTTTCAGGTGATTACAGTGTTCTATCGGCCAGTGTTATTTAATACAGATGGAGACAGATGAAATAAATATTGTTCAACTGCAGATTCTTGTTGTAATGGCACAGTCTTGGGTCTAAGCAATAACAGAAATGATCTGGCTCCATATTTGGGAATTTACCTTTCTGATACTTAGTGGAAAAGTTCAATGTAATCAATAGGAAAATCTGGTTCTTGCCCCATCTGGAAGTGTGACATCATCACATTCTAGAATATGAAAACCAGCAATCAATGTAATCAATGTTTGGGCCAAGGGCCACGTTTTTTCTATAAATAAAATATGCCATCTCCATGGCTAAAGAAGAAAATCGTCTCCTCTCTGAATGAATCGCAGACAGTGCATCTCTGTTGATCTAATCTAACAGGTTATGGGCCCAGGAGTCATTCAGAAGGAAGATTAGTCAACGGTTTCCAGGAAAGTTGCAACGGACCGCATGTGAGGAAGCTAACCTGAAGGAAAATCTAGCAAGCTAACATGGCGGAGCAACGGAAGGCAACAAGTAGCAGCAGGCTACATCGACTGACCTTTGATGGAGACGAGACTAAGTATGAAATGTGAGAAACGAAATTGTTGGGACATTTTCATTTATTGGGACCGAAGGACACTGTGTTAAATGCACCGCTAACAGCGGCTGAAGTAGCAGCAGATCCAGGGAAAAATTTAGACGCGTATGCTGAGCTGATATTACTGCTAGATGACAAAAGCCTGTCTCTAGTAATGCGAGATGCTGAAAATGATGGAAGAAAAGCGTTAGCGATTTTGAGAGAGTATTATGCAGGGACGGGAATGCCCCGTATAATTAAATTGTACACTACGCTGACATCACTTCAAAAGTCCAACGACGAAAGTGTAATAGACTATAATCATACGAGCAGAGACCGCCATAACTGCCCTGAGAAAGGCGGGAGAAACACTCGCGGACGGTCTGCTAGTGGCTATGGTGTTGAAGGGATTGCCATATAGCTTCAAGCCATTCGCAATTCATGTGGCGCATTCGTGTGACAACATCACATTTGCAGATTTTAAGACGAAGCTACGGAGTTTTGCAGAGACGGAGAAACTATGAGCAACCGAGACCGACGACAGCGTAATGAAGACACAAGGGAGAACCGGACGGCGACCTCCCAAGGCAAGCGCGCGTGGATCAGCCAAAGACGACAGCGAGATGGTGTGTTTCAAATGCGACACAAAGGGGCACCGAGCGAGAGCGTGTCGACAAAAGACATGGTGTAGTGTTTGCAAAACTGACACACACAAGGACGCGACATGCAGGCGAAAAGAGAGAGACAAAAGAGACGGCATGAGCAAAGTGTCGGAGAATGCTGAGGTCAAGGAGGACTACACGTTCAAGATGGCGGCGGACGGAGGGGCCAGTATCCAGCGGCAACCGGTGCGCAGCGTGCAGGAGAGGGGCCTGATGGTGGACACCGGACCTACATCCCACGTCATCAACGACATCGCCGTGTTCACCAGCTTCGACAGCACCTTCAGGCCAGAGACCCACAGCGTCGAGTTGGCAGATGGCACCAGATGCAGCGGCATTGCTCAGCGGAGAGGCACTGCAGTGGTTACCCTCATCGACAGCGGTGGACGGCGGTGCAAAGCAAAACTGAGAGAAGCTCTGTATGTACCGTCGTACCCGCAGAACATTTTCTCGGTGAAGGCAGCAACCACGAATGGGTCCACAGTCGTCTTCAAAGAAGACAAAGACGTCCTGATAGCCAGAGATGGTACCAGGTTTGACATTCATGTGTATGGCAGGTTGTACTACCTGCACACTGAAATTGAGTGTAATGATGACAAGTGTAATGCAACCCACGACATCCAAGCATGGCATGAGATACTAGGCCACTGTAACTATGAAGATGTGCTTAGGTTACAGGATGTAGTTCATGGTATGCAGATCAAAGGCAAAATGAGTAGGCCTGAACAAGAATGTGAGGTGTGTATTCAGGGGAAGTTTACACAAACTAGGAATAGGTACCCCGATGCCAGAGCAAAGGCTCCCTTACAAATGGTACACACAGACCTTGCAGGTCCAGTAGCCACAGGGTCATTAGATGGGTACAAATATGTGCAATCTTTTACTGATGACTACTCCAATGCATTATTTGTGTACTTTCTAAAGAAAAAGAGTGATGCAGTGCAAGCAACTGAGAAGTTCCTTGCAGATGTATCCCCTTATGGGAAAATGAGGTGCATCAGATCCGACAATGGAACTGAGTTTACATGTGGTGATTTCCAGGGGTTGCTGAGGAGAAACAAAATTAGACCTGAAACGACAGCTCCGTACTCCCCGCACCAAAATGGAACCGCGGAACGTGGGTGGCGTACTCTTTTCAAGATGGGCAGGTGCATGCTAGTTGAGAGTGAGTTACCAAAACACCTATGGCACTATGCAGTACAAACAGCAGCAGTGGTACGCAACAGATGCTTCAATAAGCGCACAGGGCTTACTCCTTATGAGATGTTGACAAACAAACAGCCCAATGTGTCCAGAATGCAACGATTCGGGTCTGTATGTTACACTTACAAACAGGAAAAGGGAAAACTTGACTCCAGAGGCGAACAGGGGCGTTTCGTGGGGTACAACAAAAACAGTCCAGCGTATCTGGTGTATCACCCAGATACAAACAAAGTGCAAAAACACAGGCTAGTGAAGTTTGTGAGCAAGACAGCTGCAGAAAAACAAACACAGACAGGTGAGCCAGATCAAAATGATGACAGTGTGGGGCACAGAGTCAGGACTAGTGGGATGCAGGGGGTAAACAGGAGTGCAGAAAAGGGTCCAGAGCCAAATGAACCACCACGTGATAGTCCAAGGGCTGCAGATGAGTCTACTGATCAAAATGAAACAGAGAGTGTTACAAATGTTGATCCTGAGAGTAAGCGGTATCCAACTAGGGAAAGGAGGGCACCAAATTACCTAGCTGACTATGTAACCAAAAATTATGACAGTGATGGGATGCATGTCACAGTAGACTACTGCTGCAGAGCAGTCTGTGGCTTTCCACAAATGTATGACGAAGCAATGCAGTCAGGCGATTCAAAAGCTTGGAGAAAAGCAATGGATGAGGAAATACAGTCCTTAAATGAGAACAAAACCTTTACCCCGACAACACTACCCATGGGCAAGAAACCAGTGGGGGGTAGGTGGGTTTATGCAATCAAGTCCGGCATAGATGGGAGAGACCAATACAAGGCTCGTTATGTCGCCAAGGGCTACAGCCAGAAAATGGGAGTAGACTATGGGGAAACGTTTTCACCCACTGCAGATCTAACTAGTGTAAGAGTTATGCTACAGAAGGCAGTGCAGGAAAACTTATTAGTGCACCAAAATGGATGTGAAAACCGCGTTCTTACACGCCCCCATCGACTATGAGATCTACATCAATCCACCAGAGGGTTATCAAGAAAAAGAAGGTGTAGTCTACAAGCTTGAGAAATCGCTTTATGGTCTTAAACAGTCTGGACGAAATTGGAATAGGGTTTTGCATGATTGTTTAACTGAGAATGGATTCACACAAAACCAAGACCACTGTGTGTACTCACAAGAGTCAAATGAAGGGAAGGTGATCATAATTGTGTGGGTCGATGATTTGATTATCGCTGCAAGTGATGAGGAGAAACTCAAAAGGGTGAAAGGGATGCTTGCAGAGCAATTCAAGATGAAGGATTTGGGGCAACTCAAACATTTTCTTGGTATTGATTTTGATTTTTCTGTTGGATGTATTAAGATGTCACAAGAGAAGTACACTAACAAAATTCTACAGCGTTTCAACATGTCAGAATGTAGGGTTAGAGAAACTCCTTGTGAACAGAAGCTCGAATACAATGATGATGCGGTTAAAATGACAGACATCAGGATGTACAGAGAGGCCGTGGGCAGTCTGATATACCTGACAACCTGCACTAGACCTGATCTGACTTTTGTGGTGAGCAGGCTGTCACAGTACCTAGCTAAACCTACTGAGGAGCAATGGGTCACTGTGAAGCACGTCCTGCGATATCTGAAAGGTACAGCAGAAAAAGGGTTAACTTTCAGGAGAAACAATACTGAAAATCTTGGTATACAAGCCTACAGCGATGCAGACTGGGCGGCTGATACCACTGATCGCCGCAGTACTACAGGATACTGTGTGAGCCTTAGTGAAAACAATGCACTTGTTTCATGGAAAACTAGGAAGCAACCTACTGTTGCACTTTCCACATGCGAAGCAGAGTATATGGCTCTTGCTTCCACAATTCAAGAATGTCTTTACCTAGAGCAATTACTAGGCGACATGGATAGCTACAAATACACACAAACAGTCATACATGAAGACAATCAGGGAACGATTGCTCTTGCCAGAAACCCTGTAAACAGGAAGCGCTGTAAACACATAGACATAAAGTATCACTTTATTAGGTCTACTGTGAATGAGGGTAAGGTGAATCTGATTTATTGTTCAACTGATGAGATGGTCGCTGATGTAATGACGAAACCTGTAAATAAGTTTAAACTAAAGAAGTTTGCAGATCTTCTTTTTGGGGAATAATTTTGTGTAAGCCAAGGGTACACATTTATTCTATTTTGTTTAATGTTGTTTGTTTACCAACCTGAGTACAAGTGGGGGTGTTAAAATATGTGAGAGTATGTCCTCAGGTTAATGAGCTGTGGTGTTGTGTTCTGTACTTGCCACGGGAGGGCGCAAGACCCTGTAATCAATGTTTGGGCCAAGGGCCATGTTTTTTCTATAAATAAAATATGCCATCTCCATGGCTAAAGAAGAAAATCGTCTCCTCCTCTCTAAATGAATCGCAGACAGTGCATCTCTGTTGATATAATCTAACACACAAACTCCTCACTGTGACACAAATTCAGTTGGATTATTGTATGTGACGTGTGTTCCTGAGCGTCACTCAGGGTTGTTCTGGGCTCTTCTTCATGTGTCTCCTCAGAGCTGTGGGACACCACTGAATCTGACACACCTGACATCTGAAAAATGGAGGACTGAGGTGAGGAGAAGGGAGGAGAAGGAAGCGAGGAGAAGGAAGTTAGGAGAAGAAAGCGAGGGCAAGAGAAATGAGATGCACCCCTACTCTTCTCTCTTCTTCTCTCTTCCTCCTACTCTTCTGCTCCTCTCTTTCCTCCTCCCTTCACCTCTTCCTCCTTTCTCCTCTCCTCCTCCTCTCTTCCTCCTCTCCTCTCTCTTCCTCATGTCTTGTCTTCTATATGTCTGTCTCTGTAAAAAGCAGTTAAAGCTCAACAGTTATCGAATGTCCAGTGAATATTATCGCTGAGATGAAAAATCACAAAATGACTGTTAGTATAGACACAGAGTATAGACATCAGTATAGACACAGAGAGCAGATCACAAACATTGCAGTTTTTGAAGTACCATCATTTCCCCCACAAATAACAAACCCTCCTGTGTTATTCTGCTTCAGAACCGCTAACCCTGTAGTTTAGATCTGAACATGTTCTGAAATGTGATTCTTGGATTATGGATTTTGATGGGAGTATTTATATTGTGTGTCACAACACAAATGCTAACATTTACATTACATTTACATTAAAGATCAGCCCAGACCCTTTCCTCTCTGAACCATCACAGACTGGAGCCTAGTCTTCACCAGGTGCAGTCAGGTTAAGCTTGCATGTAGTTTCCTTATCATAAACACACATAGAGTTGTGTTTTGTCTCATTCACACATGTTTAACACACAAACCTGCAGATTTACACTGTGTTTTTGAACTCCACACGCCTTCACTAGAATGATTTAAATTATTTCAGTCCTGGAATTGCTGATCTCTACGGAACTAAAGGTAAAAAGTGGGCCTAGCTGTTAACTTGAAAACTAAGTGCTTCATGACATCACAAGGTGGAACAGAGCATTTGGAGTTTTAGGTGTAGACAGACTCATAATAAAGGGTTACTCAAACATGTGTAGGTCTGCAGAGAGACTGCTGGAGGTGAAACTAAAGGTAACCTGCAGTTCTACCTGTAATCACAGAATAATAGTCTCTCCCGGGCAGCAGGGGGCGCTGTGTGGCCGTGTGTGACTCCCGGTGCCTCCGGGGTCATCCCAGTGCAGTCGCCCTGCACACAGCGCCCTGCTCCTGGACACTTGTGCCCCGGGCTCCGAGCTCAGAGTTCTGTTCCCGGCTGCATGTGGCGGAGCTCCCCGGGCACGGCTCACACAGACACCGGCACCGAGGGGACCACAGCGGGACCACAGCGGGACCACAGCGGGACCACAGCGGGACCACAGCGGGACAGACTCTGGTAAACGGGCTATAGCTCCACGGCTGTTGTGATCCTCCCGGAGCTGCAGCTGAAGGGCGCAGGGACAGAGGGTAACTCGGGAATATGTTTTCCATGTTCTGAGTGAATGTGCGGCTCTGAGCTACATGAGGCTAAGCTACAGCCTCTGATCTCAGATCAGTCCACAGACACTATGGTACTCAGCAGTAACAAGGTGACTTAAGTGTGATCCTGGGCATTAATCCAAACGCCACTGTCACTCGTGTTTATTTCATGCTCACAGTGACACTTCCTCTGAAGAGAAGGAAACATGTTTCTCTGGTTAAACGGACGTGTTTCCTGCTGAGCTCCTGTACATTCACTCTGTATCTGTGCCACCACCAGAAAATAACCTGTGCTCCACAGAATGAGTATTTTTTACAAATCTATTGTGACTTGCCTCCTTGGTCATGCCATGTTCATGTTCTGTTTGAACACAAAGGCTTAAGTGCTGTGCATCTGTCAGTCTAATCTCAAGACTTGGCAGAAAAATTGCTAATCAGTATTTTCCATAATTGTGTCTGGTGCAGATTTTATTTCCTGTATCTCTTCAGTCTCAGGGCCAGATGGCTAAAAATGTCGGAAAACTGCGGAATGAAGACATAAACCCATGTGTGGCGGTGTGTACACTCTTCTTCACTCTGCACTCTGCTCCACAGTGAGAGCTCTAATGTTCCTGTGCTGTGTGCAGGAGACTGACGCCTCCCGCATGTGTATGGAGTATCACAACTACGACAGGGACAGGTGTGGCGTGTACTTTCTGAACTACAAGAACTGCAGAAAGTACTGGGTAAGTAACTACAAACATGATTTTGCTACTAAGGAATAGACTTGATCCTCACTACTGATTCTGATATATATAATATAATATATAATATAATAAAAAATGCTTTTGCTGACAAAGGTTTGGCTCTAGACATTAAAAACACCTGAGCTGATCACTGACTGTGTCCGTCAGCTTATGAGGAGGTGTTATGCAAAGTCTTTTTTTTAATTCTTTGACCATGTTCTAACATTGTTCCTCATCAAAAATCTGCCTGAATAGGTTTTACATGTCATCCATGCATGTCTGAATATTTTAGTGATCTCTCCCAGGCCTTATTCAGACCTTCCGTACAGTTAGCTGTGAGATTCTGTACAAGGCTCCGCCCACAAGTGTCACCCATGCTCCCACAGGACAATTCTCCATAAATATACAAACACATGACAGAAACATGTGCACAGCAACTGGACAAACCTGATGAAATGTGCAGTAGTTTCATTAGTGGGATACACACTGATTGTGTTGTGCTAGCGCTCTGAAGGGGGAGTGTCTTAGTGCGAAGAACAAAGGGAGGGAAGACGATGAAAGTGAAACGTGTAAAACATGTTAATATGTTATTTTCAACAAATAGAGCATTTTTAATACAATGAATGTGTGTTAGTAAGTCTCTTTATTATACTCGTGAGTTGGCCTTTGACCTCACTTTAACAACAGCCATCTCCATGGGAACAATATTAATCTAACTTCCTGCTTCTCCATTGAACAGTATAGTGACACACACCACTCACCATCAATGGCAGTGCTGTGGAGTCTGTGAAAAGCTGAAAAGTTCCTGGATCACGAATGACCTCACATGGCCTAACAACACCTCCTCCCTGGTCAAAAAAGCACAACAACGCCTACACTTCCTCCACAGGATGAGGAGACTCTCCACCTTCTACAGGGGTGCAGCTGAGAGCATCCTCACCAGCAGCCTCTCAGTCTGGTACAACAGCTGTTAGACTGCGTACAAGAGCAGGTTGTGAAGCCCTTGTACACATCCCGTTGCTGCAAGAGAGCCATCAATATCATCAAGAACACCACTTACCCAGCACACAAACTGTTCTCCCTCCTACCATCTGACAAACGTTATTGAAGGATGTATTGCAATACTACTGGACTATGCAGCATCTTCACACAGGCCATTAGGCTAATCAATCTAACCTCAAGATAATCCTATGAACATGCTTTTAACTGCACATTGGAGTTTTTGGTTAAATCACAATTTAAATTTCAAAGTTCATTTGACATTGAGGAGGTGATGTGATCTGAAACACAGCAGTGCGTGCTGCTCAACAGTGACTTCTTACCCCTCTGTTTTTGAAGTAAATGCCCCATCTGTTTATCCCACAGGCATTAGAACAGGATATCACACTTTTGAAAGCTTGTTTGTGGTGAATCAGCTATTTGGTGACTAATGAGCACATGTTGAGCTGCATTCCTCACAATATTTCACTGCGTTCAAAGTGGAACTAACCACTCATCCACTTGTTCGGCTCCTAAGTGGTGTGTATGGTGTTTTAATGGCATTATCTACTGGGCACATCCTAGTCATGTTTTTTGGCTAGTTGACTGCAAACTGCTGCCTTCAGTGGTCTCTGCAAGTTCAAGTAGTTGTTGACATCACACAGGACGGCCCTTATCCCCCCAGACCCCTCTCACTCTCCAGGTTCTGCCCAGTTTAGCAGCTCTGTTTGAAATGTGGTTGTGGGTGAACTTTAGGTGTTCAGTCCAACTTGAATGAAAGTCTGTGTTTTTTTTCCTAGCATAACGTCATGATTCAGAGGCGGAGAGAAGGAGTCAAGCCAGAGATGCCCACAGCGGCCGAGAGGCAGGAGATGCTGGCTGCGCTGGGGAGAAAGCCCTACTGAGCCGCTGCTCTGGAGAGGCTCTGTACACCTCCTCCTGGACATGTGTTTGTGCTGTGGACTGATGGCCAACCACAGCCGCACTGTTGCCACACTGAAGTCTGCTTGTTTTTGTTTCACTTTCAATGAAAATGTTGAAAAGGTGTGGTTTTGTGTGTGTACGGAACAGTCATGTGTTGTTTAACATGTTCTGAATAAAGCTGCAGGGACACACCAGTGCTCAAATTTAGGTTTAGGGTTAATTTATTAAGGGACAGTGCACAAAGGACTATTTTCTCATCTATGTTATAATGTTTTCTCCTGAAAAACATACCTGGAGTTGCATTTTAGGTTATGTGATTTTAAAAAGCCTCTCCACAGTGGGTCTCAGTTGATCACAGATGAATTGGTAAGAAAGATAATACATTAATAAAACAGAAGACACAATAAAAATATAGAACTGTTGCAGCTCCAAGAGCATACAGAGTTCACAGATTTGACTGCACATGATTAAAAGCCAGACAGCAGCTTGATCTACAGCGATGAGCTGGACGAGGGGTCCAGGATAGGTGCAGGATTGCATCAAATTTACATCCACAGTGGACAGAGCCCCAGCAACAGGCCTGCATAAAAGATGACAAAAAGGAATGTAATAGATCCACTCCTACAAGTCTGCACTTCACACTGTAGCACAAGCTCGCAGTAACATTACAGGTAGGCCTAAATGTAGAGGGTGGCCAGAATTTCAATAAAAAAATGAAAACTGGGACATCCCTGGGTTTCTGGTAGTTGGTTGTGATAAAATTGTGAAACAAGTGCATAATAAATAATGCACTTGTTTCTGGTGTGCAGAGACAATTCCTGAAGATGTGTATAGTCACATTTTCTTTTGGTCACTGTTCAGCTTTCTGTATTATACCCAAATAGATGACAATTTATGTCTCTCTTTATTGTTGGCAGTATCAGATTGGTCAAAAATAGGGACACCTGGGACATTTCTTCTATAAAACTGGGACAAATCAGTGGTTTTGTATAAATCTGCTGGGACACTGGACACAGGGCTCAAAACTGAGACTGTCCCGGGGAAATAGGGACGTGTGCTCACCCTAATGTAGGCCTATGTCAGACACACACTCTGAAAAGTCAAATGCTCTCTTATATTTTCTGGTTTAATGGAATTTCACCCTCAACTCATACCAATAGGACAATAAGAATTTAGGCCACATATAGGGCCCCATCACCCATTAATGACCAGCGGCCACTGGAGGATAGAAACAATAACTCGCTCCAAAAAGTTGATGTAGACTTCTTTAGGTTACATGAACGCTCACTGTAGAAAACCAAATACAAATGCCACAGCTGCTCCCAGCACAACAGCAGAGGTGCACTTCCCCCGCGTCACCACCGGGGGGCGCTGTCCTCTGCTCATCCACAGGACGCGTGTGTCTCCTGTTAATGCTGTTTTAATAGATGTGCTAATGCAGACACACTTCATTTGGATGGGGATATATCGTGCTCGTTTAGCGCACGGACACGTCACGTCATCACTGTAAGTCTTTTGGAGTTCTGAAGCCCCACTGCCCCAGTGAGCAGCACTTTGGAACACTTTGGTGCAACTCGTGCAGTTCCATCTGGACCTTTGACAGGTCAGCAGGACACAAAGCAGTCCTGAAACAAATGGACGCTTATGCTGACCTCTGTCTCTCCTTTGGGTAAGTGAACTAATAATCTCAGAATATAACTAAACGTGCTTTATGAAGGGCTCCTACGTAAAGCTCCTACAGTATATATACTGTATATATACACTATATATAAAGCAGTAGTTTTCACGTGAACAGCTCCTTTTACCTTTTGTTCGGCAATTGGGCAATTCCACGGATGAAATGATTTAAATGATTGTAGTGAAGGTGTGTGGAGTTTAAAAACACAGTGGAGCTCTCCCTGTGTTACCACAACATTAGAGCAGAGAGATATGTGTTCCTTAAAGGTGCACTATCACTATCACTGTACTGATGTGGACACCCGCTCCTGGCTGGGCCTATGCAGATGTTATTCATTCACCTGTAGATACATAGATAATTAAATAAATGCTTTATTGATACTTTATTAATCCCAAAGGAAAGTCATGGTTTGCAGAAACATTTCCACTGTGCTTCTCTGTGGCCTTTGTGTCTCAGTCAAAGGTCTCAGGTCAGTTTAACAGGAGGACTGGTCAGGGAGGGCCAGCAGATCTGTGTCATGGCAGTTTGAGGAGAGGAAGAGCCAAAAGTGGATGTGTTGAAGCGCATAGGCTCTGTCTCCCACTCGTGATAAAGGACTTTTGTACTCCGAGTACCTCTGACATTTTATTTAAGCTGTATGATATAAAAACGGTGCTAGGACAGGAAGAGCTGAGCTTGGTATTGGAATGACATTCTCTTGTCTTATAGAAGCTGATCTTCCCCTGGACTGTTCCACTGATGCACTCACATCATGTCATCCAAAGCCTTTGGTCTGTGGTTGAAACCAAATGAAGCTAATCGAGGCTAGCAGTTATAGTGGCTAATCTGTAACCATGGACCGTATTTGGAAATCTGAGTGTGTGTATCATAGCAACAATTAGGCCACAATTTTGACTATGGTCAAATGGTCATTCATTCTTAACCCTTGAAAGTGTCGTCAGGTTGTTGAAAGTTCCAGACTGGAGGCACCTGCGGCTGAAGGCATCTGAACAAATGTGTCTGTTGAGACATTGTGATTTTTGTCTATTGTTTTTAATCTCCATCCTTCCATCTTCTTCCGTTTTGTCCGGCTGGGTCGCGGGGGCAGTTTGCTGCCCAATCCTCATAGCACCTGAACCCCCCTATGAACCCCTCTGTGAGTGGTGAGCCCACAGGAGTCTGTAATCTGTAAAGTTTAAAACATGTACTTTTAAAAAGTATTTTATGTCCAAATCCTCAGAGTATTCTCAGAGATTCTTTGCTTTGTCAAAAAAAAAAGAAAAGTTATTTAACTTTTTTTCTTTCCCAAATAATTCCACATATCTTGCTTCATATAACTGTTGTCTTTGGTGTAAGTATTGACGTAGTAAGTATTGAAGAAGCAGATAAGATCCATAGTTCCTATGCTCTGATGACTTACACAAGGCTGAGTGGTTTTCATTTATCAAAACCACCTAGGTACATTTTTCTCATTTGATGATATTCGCACATGAATCTCGATGAAATCAACTTCACTTTGTCTCCAGTTGCCTCTACTGGAGTTTAGAGTGGGTTTGATTCAGACTTTTCCCTTCTCTCCGGTTGTTCCTGCTCAGTCTGCCTGTGTGGATGGCTCCTCTGCTCCAGGCGGCCAAACGTCTGCACACTGACCACGCCTCCAGGAGGAAGGTCTACAGGCTCCTGCACCGCAGACTGGTGAGTGGGTCTACTGCACACTGGGTCTACTGGAGACTGGGTCTACTGCAGACTGGTGAGTGGGTCTACTGCACACTGGGTCTACTGCAGACTGGTGAGTGGGTCTACTGCAGACTGGGTCTACTGCAGACTGGTGAGTGGGTCTACTGCACACTGGGTCTACTGCAGACTGGTGAGTGGGTCTACAGCAGACTGGGTCTACTGCAGACTGGTGAGTAGGTCTAATGCAGACTGGGTCTACTGCAGACTGGTGAGTAGGTCTACTGCAGACTGTGTCTACTGCAGACTGGGTCTACAGCAGACTGGGTCTACTGCAGACTGGTGAGTAGGTCTAATGCAGACTGGGTCTACTGCAGACTGGTGAGTAGGTCTACTGCAGACTGTGTCTACTGCAGACTGGGTCTACAGCAGACTGGGTCTACTGCAGACTGGTGAGTAGGTCTAATGCAGACTGGGTCTACTGCAGACTGGGTCTACTGCAGACTGGGTCTACAGCAGACTGGGTCTACTGCAGACTGGGTGTACAGCAGACCGGTGAGTGGGTCTACAGGACACTGGTGAGTGGGTGACAGGTGTAATAATTGCTAACACATCAAATATTTAGATCACCATGGTATCAGTCACTCTCCCTTCTGAGCGATATCACAACACAATATGTGTGCATCACTCCTAAGGACACTTTACAGCAATAAACAAATACAAAAGCAAGTGCTCATGTGAGCTTATGGGCTGAGTTTTGGCTCAGATCATACAGCCAAACGCACGGAGGGTTGAGACCACTAGATTACTCAAACATGAATGGATGACTCCAGGTAGAGGTCTTCAGGAAGCCCACACTGAGCAGTACCTGCTTTTTGATTCACTTCACCCACTGCAGCACAAAGTTGGAGTTATTTGGACATTACAAAACTCGGCCCAAGTGGTTCCTACAAACACTGAGGAAAAGAAAGAACATGTGCAGAACGTCCTCTGTTTGTGCAGATCCAAAATGGGCTTTCAATAAAATAAAGAGAGATAAAAAACAGGAGAGCAGAGAATCAGAATCCAGGAGGAAAGATTTAACTATTCCTTACAGGCTGGTGTAACTGAAAAAACTACAGAGGATGTTCAGACAACATGAAATCCCAGTCTATTTCAAACCTACAAACACTTTAGGACAGAAACTGGTCCACCCAGAGGACAAAGCACTGAGCCACAAACAAAGCAACGTGGGCTTGTCCATTCAGTGTAGTGAAGACTGCAGTGAGCTACACTGGAGAAACCAAACAGCCACTGCACAAGAGGACCTCAGTCTGCCCTACATCTGCACATAAAAAGGACCTCAGTCTGCCGTACATCTGCACATAAAAAGGACCTCAGTCTGCCCTACATCTGCACATAAAAAGGACCTCAGTCTGCCCTACATCTGCACATAAAAAGGACCTCAGTCTGCCCTACATCTGCACCAAAAAGGACCTCAGTCTGCCGTACATCTGTACCTAAAAGGACCTCAGTCTGCTGTATATCTCCACCTAAAAGGACCTCAGTCTGCCGTACATCTGCACTTAAAAGGACCTCAGTCTGCCCTACATCTGCACATAAAAAGGACCTCAGTCTGCCCTACATCTGCACCAAAAAGAACCTCAGTCTGCCGTACATCTGTACCTAAAAGGACCTCAGTCTGCTGTATATCTCCACCTAAAAAGACCTCAGTCTGCCGTATATTTGTACCTAAAAGGACCTCAGTCTGCTGTACATCTGCACCTAAAAGGACCTCAGTCTGCCGTATATCTCCACCTAAAAAGACCTCAGTCTGCCGTACATCTGTACCTAAAAGGACCTCAGTCTGCCGTATATCTGCACCTAAAAGGACCTCAGTCTGCTGTACATCTGTACCTAAAAGGACCTCAGTCTGCTGTACATCTGTACCTAAAAGGACCTCAGTCTGCTGTACATCTGTACCTAAAAGGACCTCAGTCTGCCGTACATCTGTACCTAAAAGGACCTCAGTCTGCCGAACATCTCCAGCTAAAAGGACCACAGTCTGCTGTACATCTGTACCTAAAAGGACCTCAGTATGCCGTACATCTCCACCTAAAAGGACCTCAGTCTGCTGTACTTCTGCAGGCAAAAGGACCTCAGTCTGCTGCACATCTGCACCTAAAAGGACTTCAGTCTGCTGTATATCTGTGCCTAAAAGGACCTCAGTCTGCTGTACATCTGTACCTAAAAGGACCTCAGTCTGCTGTACATTTGCAACAAAAAGGACCTCAGTCTGCCCTACTTCTGCAGGTAAAAGGACCTCAGTCTGCCGTACCTCTGCACCTAAAAAGACCTCAGTCTGCTGAACATCTCCAGCTAAAAGGACCTCAGTCTGCTGTACATCTGTACCCAAAAGTACCTCAGTTTGCCGTACATCTGCACCCAAAAGGACCTCAGTCTGCTGTACATCTGTACGTAAAAATACCTCATTCTGCTGTACATCTGTACCTAAAAGGACCTCAGTCTGCCGTACATCTGTACCTAAAAGGACCTCAGTCTGCTGTAAATCTGTACCTAAAAGTACCTCAGTCTGCTGTACATCTGTACCTAAAAGGACCTCAGTCTGCCATACATATCCACCTAAAAGGACCTCAGTCTGCCATACATCTCCACCTAAAAGGACCTCAGTCTGCCGTACATCTGAACCTAAAAGGACCTCAGTCTGCCGTACATCTGTACCTAAAAGGACCTCAGTCTGCCGTACATCTGCACCTAAAAGGACCTCAGTCTGCCGTACATCTGCACCTAAAAGGACCTCAGACTGTCGTACATCTCCACCTAAAAGGACCTCATTCTGCCGTACATCTGCACCTAAAAGGACCTCAGTCTGCTGTACATTTCCACCTAAAAGGACCTCAGTCTCCACCTAAAAGGACCTCAGACTGTCGTACATCTCCACCTAAAAGGACCTCAGTCTGCCGTATATCTGCACCTAAAAGGACCTCAGTCTGTTGTACAGCTCCACCTAAAAGGGCCTCAGTCTGCTGTACATTTGCAACAAAAAGGACCTCAGTCTGCTGTATATCTGGACCTAAAAGGACCTCAGTCTGCCGAATACCTCCAGCCAAAAGGACCTCAGTCTGCCGTGCATCTGCACCTAAAAGGACCTCAGTCTGCCGTATATCTGCACCTAAAAGGACCTCAGTCTGCTGTACATCTGTACCTAAAAGGACCTCAGTCTGCTGTACATCTGTACCTAAAAGGACCTCAGTCTGCTGTACATCTGTACCTAAAAGGACCTCAGTCTGCCGTACATCTCCACCTAAAAGGACCTCAGTCTGCCGTACTTTTGCAGGTAAAAGGACCTCAGTCTGCTGTACATCTGTACCTAAAAGGACCTCTGTCTGCCGAACATCTCCAGCTAAAAGGACCGCAGTCTGCCGTACCTCTGCACCTAAAAAGACTTCAGTCTGCCGAACATCTCCAGCTAAAAGGACCACAGTCTGCTGTACATCTCCACCTAAAAGGACCTCATTCTGCCGTACATCTGTACCTAAAAGGACCTCAGTCTGCCGTACATCTGCACCTAAAAAGACCTCAGTCTGCCGTACATCTGCACCTAAAAAGACCTCAGTCTGCCGTACATCTCCACCTAAAAGGACCTCAGTCTGCTGTACTTCTGCAGGCAAAAGGACCTCAGTCTGCTGCACATCTGCACCTAAAAGGACTTCAGTCTGCCGTACATCTGCACCTAAAAAGACCTCAGTCTGCCGTACATCTGCACCTAAAAAGACCTCAGTCTGCCGTACATCTCCACCTAAAAGGACCTCAGTCTGCTGTACTTCTGCAAGCAAAAGGACCTCAGTCTGCTGCAGATCTGCACCTAAAAGGACTTTAGTCTGCTGTATATCTGTGCCTAAAAGGACCTCAGTCTGCTGTACATCTGTACCTTAAAGGACCTCAGTCTGCTGTACATCTGTACCTAAAAGGACCTCAGTCTGCCGTACATCTCCACCTAAAAGGACCTCAGTCTGCCCTACATCTGCAGCTAAAAGGACCTCAGTCTGCCGTACCTCTGCACCTAAAAAGACCTCAGTCTGCTGAACATCTCCAGCTAAAAGGACCTCAGTCTGCTGTACATCTGTACCTAAAAGTACCTCAGTCTGCTGTACATCTGTACCTAAAAGGACCTCAGTCTGCCGTACATCTGAACCCAAAAGGACCTCAGTCTGCCGTACATCTGAACCCAAAAGGACCTCAGTCTGCCGAACATGTCCAGCTAAAAGGACCTCAGTCTGCCGTACATCTGCACATAAAAGGACCTCAGTCTGCCGTACATCTGCACCTAAAAGGACCTCAGTCTGGTGTATATCTGTGCCTGAAAGGACCTCAGTCTGCTGTACATCTCCACCTAAAAGGACCTCAGTCTGCTGTACATCTCCACCTAAAAGGACCTCAGTCTTGTGTATATCTGGACCTAAAAGGACCTCAGTCTGCTGTACATTTCCACCTAAAAGGACCTCAGTCTCCACCTAAAAGGACCTCAGTCTGCCATACATCTGCACCTAAAAGGACCTCAGTCTGCCGTATATCTCCACCTAAAAAGACCTCAGTCTGCCGTACATCTGTACCTAAAAGGACCTCAGTCTGCTGTACATCTGTACCTAAAAGGACCTCAGTCTGCTGTACATCTGCACCTAAAAGGACCTCAGTCTGCCGTATATCTGCACCTAAAAGGACCTCAGTCTGCCGTATATATCTCCACCTAAAAAGACCTCAGTCTGCCGTACATCTGTACCTAAAAAGACCTCAGTCTGCTGTACATCTGTACCTAAAAGGACCTCAGTCTGCTGTACATCTGTACCTAAATGGACCTCAGTCTGCTGTACATCTGTACCTAAAAGGACCTCATTCTGCTGTACATCTGCACCTAAAAGGACCTCAGTCTGCCGTATATATCTCCACCTAAAAAGACCTCAGTCTGCCGTACATCTGTACCTAAAAAGACCTAAGTCTGCTGTACATCTGTACCTAAGGACCTCAGTCTGCTGTACATCTGTACCTAAATGGACCTCAGTCTGCTGTACATCTGTACCTAAAAGGACCTCAGTCTGCCGTACATCTCCACCTAAAAGGACCTCAGTCTGCCGTACTTCTGCAGGTAAAAGGACCTCAGTCTGCTGTACATCTGCACCTAAAAGGACCTCAGTCTGCTGTATATCTGTGCCTAAAAGGACCTCAGTCTGCTGTACATCTCCACCTAAAAGGACCTCAGTCTGCTGTACATCTGTACCTAAAAGGACCTCAGTCTGCTGTACATCTGCACCTAAAAGGACCTCAGTCTGCTGTACATCTGCACCTAAAAGGACCTCAGTCTGCTGTACATCTGCACCTAAAAGGACCTCAGTCTGCTGTACATCTGCACCTAAAAGGACCTCAGTCTGCTGTACATCTGCACCTAAAAGGACCTCAGTCTGCTGTACATCTGTACCTAAAAGGACTTCAGTCTGCTGTACATCTGCACCTAAAAGGACCTCAGTCTGCTGTACATCTGTACCTAAAAGGACCTCAGTCTGCTGTACATCTGCACCTAAAAGGACCTCAGTCTGCTGTACATCTGCACCTAAAAGGACCTCAGTCTGCCGTACATCTCCACCTAAAAGGACCTCAGTTTGCTGAACATCTCCACCTAAAAGGACCTCAGTCTGCTGTACATCTGCACCTAAAAGGACCTCAGTCTGCTGTACATCTGCACCTAAAAGGACCTCAGTCTGCTGTACATCTGTACCTAAAAGGACCTCAGTCTGCTGTACATCTGTACCTAAAAGGACCTCAGTCTGCCGTACATCTGTACCTAAAAGGACCTCAGTCTGCCATACATATCCACCTAAAAGGACCTCAGTCTGCCATACATCTGAACCCAAAAGGACCTCAGTCTGCCGTACATCTGAACCCAAAAGGACCTCAGTCTGCCGTACATCTGTATCTAAAAGGACCTCAGTCTGCCGTACATGTCCAGCTAAAAGGACCTCAGTTTGCCGTACATCTGGACCTAAAAGGACCTCAGTCTGCCGTACATCTGCACCTAAAAGGACCTCAGTCTGCTGTATATCTGTGCCTGAAAGGACCTCAGTCTGCTGTACATCTCCACCTAAAAGGACCTCAGTCTGCTGTACATCTGCACCTAAAAGGACCTCAGTTTTGTGTACATCTGCTCCTAAAAGGACCTCAGTCTGCTGTACATCTGCACCTAAAAGGACCTCAGTCTGCTGTACATCTGCACCTAAAAGGACCTCAGTCTGCTGTACATCTGCACCTAAAAGGACCTCAGTCTGCCGTACATCTGCACCTAAAAGGACCTCAGTCTGCTGTATATCTGTACCTAAAAGGACCTCAGTCTGCTGTACATCTCCACCTAAAAGGACCTCAGTCTGCTGTACATCTGCACCTAAAAGGACCTCAGTCTGCCGTACATCTGCATCTAAAAGGACCTCAGTCTGCCGTATATATCTCCACCTAAAAGGACCTCAGTATGCCGTACATCTGTACCTAAAAGGACCTCAGTCTGCTGTACATCTGCACCTAAAAGGACCTCAGTCTGCTGTACATCTGCACCTAAAAGGACCTCAGTCTGCCGTACATCTGCACCTAAAAGGACCTCAGTCTGCCGTACATCTGCACCTAAAAGGACCTCAGTCTGCCGTATATCTCCACCTAAAAAGACCTCAGTCTGCCGTACATCTGTACCTAAAAGGACCTCAGTCTGCTGTACATCTGTACCTAAAAGGACCTCAGTCTGCTGTACATCTGTACCTAAAAGGACCTCAGTCTGCTGTACATCTGCACCTAAAAGGACCTCAGTCTGCCGTATATCTGCACCTAAAAGGACCTCAGTCTGCCGTATATATCTCCACCTAAAAAGACCTCAGTCTGCTGTACATCTGTACCTAAAAGGACCTCAGTCTGCTGTACATCTGTACCTAAAAGGACCTCAGTCTGCTGTACATCTGTACCTAAAAGGACCTCAGTCTGCCGTACATCTCCACCTAAAAGGACCTCAGTCTGCCGTACTTCTGCAGGTAAAAGGACCTCAGTCTGCTGTACATCTGCACCTAAAAGGACCTCAGTCTGCTGTATATCTGTGCCTAAAAGGACCTCAGTCTGCTGTACATCTCCACCTAAAAGGACCTCAGTCTGCTGTACATCTGTACCTAAAAGGACCTCAGTCTGCTGTACATTTGCAACAAAAAGGACCTCAGTCTACCGTACTTCTGCAGGTAAAAGGACCTCAGTCTGCTGTACATCTGCACCTAAAAGGACCTCAGTCTGGTGTATATCTGTGCCTGAAAGGACCTCAGTCTGCTGTACATCTCCACCTAAAAGGACCTCAGTCTGCCGTACTTCTGCACCTAAAAAGACCTCAGTCTGCCGAACATCTCCAGCTAAATGGACCTCAGTTTGCTGTACATCTCCACCTAAAAGGACCTCAGTTTGCTGAACATCTCCACCTAAAAGGACCTCAGTCTGCTGTACATCTCAACCTAAAAGAACCTCATTCTGCTGTACATCTGCACCTAAAAGGACCTCAGTCTGCCGTACATCTGTACCTAAAAGGACCTCAGTCTGCTGTACATCTGTACCTAAAAGGACCTCAGTCTGCTGTACATCTGCACCTAAAAGGACCTCAGTCTGCCGTACATCTGCACCTAAAAGGACCTCAGACTGTCATACATCTGCACCTAAAAGGACCTCAGTCTGCCGTACATCCGCACCTAAAAGGACCTCAGTTTGTCGTACATCTGCACCTAAAAGGACCTCAGTCTTCCGTACATCTCCACCTAAAAGGACCTCAGTCTTGTGTATATCTGGACCTAAAAGGACCTCAGTCTGCTGTACATCTCCAACTAAAAGGACCTCAGTCCGCTGTACATCTGTACCTAAAAGGACTTCAGTGTTCTGTACATCTCCAACTAAAAGGACCTCAGTATGCTGATCATCTCCACCTAAAAGGACCTCAGTCTGCTGTATATCTGGACCTAAAAGGACCTCAGTCTGCCGAATACCTCCAGCCAAAAGGACCTCAGTCTGCCGTACATCTGCACCTAAAAGGACCTCAGTCTGCCGTACATCTGCATCTAAAAGGACCTCAGTCTGCCGTACATCTGCACCTAAAAGGACCTCAGTCTGTTGTACAGCTCCACCTAATAGGACCTCAGTCTGCCGTACATCTGCATCTAAAAGGACCTCAGTCTGCCATACATCCGCACCTAAAAGGACCTCAGTCTGCCCTACATCTGCACATAAAAAGGACCTCAGTCTGCCCTACATCTGCACATAAAAAGGACCTCAGTCTGCCCTACATCTGCACATAAAAAGGACCTCAGTCTGCCCTACATCTGCACCAAAAAGGACCTCAGTCTGCCGTACGTCTGCACCAAAAAGGACCTCAGTCTGCTGTATATCTGGACCTAAAAGGACCTCAGTCTGCCGTCCATTTCCACCTAAAAGGACCTCAATCTGCCGTATATCTGCACCTAAAAGGACCTCAGTCTGCTGTACATCTGCACCTAAAAGGACCTCAGTCTGCCGTACATCTGCACCTAAAAGGACCTCAGTCTGCCGTACTTCTGCAGGTAAAAGGACGTCAGTCTGCTGTACATCTGCACCTAAAAGGACCTCAGTCTGCCATACATCCGCACCTAAAAGGACCTCAGTATGCCGTACATCTGTACCTAAAAGGACCTCAGTCTGCCGTATATCTGCACCTAAAAGGACCTCAGTCTGCCGTATATATCTCCACCTAAAAAGACCTCAGTCTGCCGTACATCTGTACCTAAAAAGACCTCAGTCTGCTGTACATCTGTACCTAAAAGGACCTCAGTCTGCTGTACATCTGTACCTAAATGGACCTCAGTCTGCTGTACATCTGTACCTAAAAGGACCTCAGTCTGCCGTACATCTCCACCTAAAAGGACCTCAGTCTGCCGTACTTCTGCAGGTAAAAGGACCTCAGTCTGCTGTACATCTGCACCTAAAAGGACCTCAGTCTGCTGTATATCTGTGCCTAAAAGGACCTCAGTCTGCTGTACATCTCCACCTAAAAGGACCTCAGTCTGCTGTACATCTGTACCTAAAAGGACCTCAGTCTTGTGTATATCTGGACCTAAAAGGACCTCAGTCTGCTGTACATTTCCACCTAAAAGGACCTCAGTCTGCCGAACATCTCCAGCTCACAGGACCTCAGTTTGCTGTACATCTCCACCTAAAAGGACCTCAGTTTTCTGAACATCTCCACCTAAAAGGACCTCAGTCTGCTGTACATCTCCACCTGAAAGGACCTCAGTCGGCTGTACATCTGGAGCTAAAAGGACCTCAGTCTGCGTACATTCTGTACCTAAAAGGACCTTCAGTCTGCCCTGTACATCTGCACCTAAAGGACCTCCAGTCTGCTGTACATCTGCACCTAAAAGGACACTCAGTCTGCTGTACATCTGCAACCCTAAAAGGATCCCTCAGTCTGCTGTCATACATCTGCACCCTAAAAGGACCTCCAGTCTGCCCATGTGACATCTCTGCACCTAAAAGGACCTCAGTCTGCTGTACATCTGCACCTAAAAAGGACCTCAGTCTGCTGTACATCTGTGCACCTAAAGGACCTCAGTCTGCTGTACATCTGCACCTAAAGGACCTCAGTCTGTCCTGTACATCTGCACCTAAAAAGGACCTCAATCTGCCCTGTGACATCTGCACCTAAAAGGACCTCAGTCTGCTGTGCAACTCCACCTAAAAAGGACCTCTAGTCTGTCCGTACATCTCCACCTAAAAGGACTCTCAGTCTGCTGTACTATCTGCACCTAAAAGGACCTCAGTCTGTCTGTACATCTCCACTCTAAAAGGACCTCAGTCTGCTGTACATCTGCACCTAAAAAGGACCTCATAGTCTGCTGTACATCTGCACCTAAAAGGACCTCAGTCTGTCTGTACATCTGCAATTTCCTAAAAGGACCTCCTAGTCTGCAGATACATCTGCACCTAAAAAGGACCTCAGTCTGTTGTACATCTCCACTCTAAAAAAGACCCTCAGTCTTAGTTGTGTACATCTGTACCTAAAAGGACCTCAGTCTGCTGTAAGCATCTGTACCTAAATGGACTCCTAGTCTGCTGTACATCTCCACCTAAAAGGACCCTCAGTCTGCCGTATATCTGCACCTAAAAGGACCCTCAGTCTGCTGTAGGGATCTGCACCTAAAAGGGACTCTCAGTCTGCTGTACATCTCTGTACCTAAAAGAAGACCTCAGTCTGCTGTACATCTGCACCTAAAAGGACCTCAGTCTGCTGTACATCTCCCACCTAAAAGGACCTCAGTCTGCTGTACATCTTGTACCTCAAAAGGACTCTCAGTCTGCTGTGGTATATCTGTACCTAAAAGGACCTCAGTCTGCTGTACATCTGCACCTAAAGTTGACTCTCATTCTGCTGTATATCTGCACCTCAAAAGGACCTCAGTCACCAACAGCTGCACATCTGCACTTAAAAGGACTCTCAGTCTGCTGTACATCTCCACCTTAAAAAGGACCTCAGTCTGCTGTACATCTGCAGCCTAAAAGGACCTCAGTCTGCTGTACATCTCCACCTACAAAGGACTCCTCAGTCTGGCTTTCTATCTTTTTGCAGGTAAAAGGACCTCCTAGTCTGCTGTCGACATCTTGTAATTCTAAAAGGACCTCAGTCTGCTGTATATCTAATGCAGCTAAAAGTGCGACCTCAGTCTGCTGTACATCTCCACCTAATAGGACCTCAGTCTGCTGTGACATCTGCACCTAAAGGACTCTTCAGTCTGCTGTACATCTGCACTCTAAAAGGGACCTCAGTCTGCTGTACATCTGTACACCTAAAAAGGACCTCAGTCTGCCCTACATCTGCAGCTAAAAAGGACTCTCAGTCTTGCCTGTACATCTGCAGCCACATAAAAGGACCTCAGTCTGCCCTGTACATCTGCACCTAAAAGGACCTCCAGTCTGCTGTGACATCTCCACCTAAAGGATCCACTCAGTCTGCTGTACATCTCTGCACCTAAAAGGACCTCAGTCTGCCGTACATCTCCACCTAAAAGGACCTCTTAGTCTGCCGTGACATCTGCACCTAAAAAAGGACCTCAGGGTCTGCTGTACATCTGCACCTAAAAGGACCTCAGTCTGCTGTACATCTGCACCCTAAAAGGACCTCATAGTCTGGCTGTACATCTCCACCTAAAAGGACCTCAGTCTGCCATACATCTGCACTCTAAAAGGACTCCTCAGTCTGCCGTGCATCTGCACCTAAAAGGACTCTCAGTCTCCTCAGATACATCTCCACCTAAAAGGACCTCAGTCTGCTGTACATCTGCACTTAAAAGGACCTCAGTCTTGTGTAAGCATTCTGGACCTAAAAGGACCTCCTAGTCTGCTGTACATCTCTAATTTCCTAAATGGATTCCTCAGTCTGCTGTACATCTGCACCTCAAAGGGCCTCAGTCTGCCAGACATCTCCACCTAAAAGGACCTCCTAGTCTGCCGTGATATATCTGCACCTAAAGGACCTCAGTCTTCTGTACATCTGCACCTAAAAGGACCTCAGTCTGCTGTACATCTGCACCTAAAAGGACCTCTAGTCTGCTGTACATCTCCACCTAAAAGGACCTCAGTCCTGCGAATACATCTGTACCTAAAGGACCCTCCAGTCTGCTGGTACATCTGCACCTAAAAAGGACTCCTCAGTCTACCGTATATCTGCAGATAAAAGGACCTCAGTCTATGCTGTACATCTGCACCTAAAAGGACTCTCAGTCTGGTGTACATCTGCACCTAAAATGACCTCAGTCTGCTGTACATCTCTCCACACCTAAAAGGACCTCAGTCTGCTGTACATCTGCACCTGCTAAAAGGACCTCCAGTCTGCTGTGTAGTATATCTGCACCTAAAAAGGACTCCTCAGTCTGCTGTACATTTCCACCTAAAAGGACCTCAGTCTGCCCATGTACCATCTGCACCTTAAAGGACCTCAGTCTGTCGTGACATCTGCAACTAAAAAGGACCTCAGTCTGCTGTACATCTGCACTTAAAAGGACCTCAGTCTGCTGTACATCTGCAACTAAAAGGACCTCAGTCTGTCTGGCCATCTGCACCTCCAAAAGGACCTCAGTCTGCTGTACATCTCCACCTAAATGGACTCTCAGTCTGCTGTACATCTCCACTCTAAAAAGGACCTCAGTCTGCTGTGCAACTCCACCTAAAAAAGGATTCCTGGCAGTCTGCCGGGAGCATCTGCACTCTAAAGGACCTCAGTCTGCCGTGACATCCGCACTCTAAAAGGACCTCAGTTTGTCTGACACATCTGCACCTAAAAGGACCTCAGTCTTCCGTGACATCTCCACCTAAAAAGGACCTCCAGTCTGCCCGTATATCTGCACTCTAAAAGGACTGCTCCAGTCTGCTGTACATCTGAATCTAAAAGGACCTCAGTCTGCTGTTAGCACATCTGCACCTAAAAGGACCTCCAGTCTGCTGTACATCTCCACCTAAAAAGGACCTCAGTCTGCTGAATACATCAGCACCTAAAAGGACTCTCAGTCTGCTGTACATCTGCACCTAACAGGACTCTCAGTCTGCCTGTACATCTGCACCTAAAAGGACCTCAGTCTGCTGCTTACATCTGCACCTAAAAGGACCTCAGTCTGCCCTACATCTGTACCTAAAGAGGACCTCAGTCTGCCGTAGACATCTGCACCTCATCAAAGGACTCAGTCTGCTGAACATCACTCCCACCTAAAAAGGACTCCTCAGTCTGCTGTACATCTGTACTCTAAAAGGACTCTCAGTCTGCTGTACATCTGCACCTAAAAGGACCTCATAGTCTGCCGTACATCTGCACCTAAAAGGACCTCAGTCTGCTGTACATCTCCCAACCTAAAAGGACCTCAGTCTGCCGTGACATCTGTACCTAAAAGGACCTCAGTCTGTCTGTGTACATCCATGGTACTCTAAAAGGACCTCAGTCTGCTGTACATCCGCTACCTAAATGGACCTCAGTCTGCTGTGACATCTCCACCTAAAAAGGACCTCAGTCTGCCATACATCTGCTCCACTAAAAGGACCTCAGTCTGCTGTACATCTGCACCTAAAAGGACCTCAGTCTGGTGTATATCTGGACCTAAAAGGACCTCAGTCTGCTGTACATCTCTGCACCTAAAGGCGGACCTCAGTCTGCTGTACATTTGCACCCTAAAGGACCTCCTAGTCTTGTGTACATCTCCCACCTAAAAAGACCTCAGTCTGCTGATACATCTGCACCTAAAAAGGACCTCAGTCTGTTGTACAGCTGCACCTAAAAGGACCTCAGTCTGATGTACATTTGCAACAAAAAGGACCTCAGTCACCAACATATCTGGGCCTAAAAGGACCTCAGTCTACCAGTACCTCAGCACCTAAAAGGACCTCAGACTGCCGTACATCTGCACCTAAAAGGACCTCAGTCTGCTGTACATCTGCACCTAAAAGGACCTCAGTCTGCTGTACATCTGCACCTAAAAGGACCTCAGTCTGCTGTACATCTGCATCTAAAAGGACCTCAGTCTGCTGTACATCTGCACCTAAAAGGACCTCAGTCTGCTGTACATCTGCACCTAAAAGGACCTCAGTCTGCTGTACATCTGCACCTAAAAGGACCTCAGTCTGCTGTACATCTGCACCTAAAAGGACCTCAGTCTGCTGTACATCTGCACCTAAAAGGACCTCAGTCTGCTGTACATCTGCACCTAAAAGGACCTCAGTCTGCTGTACATCTGCACCTAAAAGGACCTCAGTCTGCTGTACATCTGCACCTAAAAGGACCTCAGTCTGCTGTACATCTGCACCTAAAAGGACCTCAGTCTGCTGTACATCTGCACCTAAAAGGACCTCAGTCTGCTGTACATCTGCACCTAAAAGGACCTCAGTCTGCTGTACATCTGCACCTAAAAGGACCTCAGTCTGCTGTACATCTGCACCTAAAAGGACCTCAGTCTGCTGTACATCTGCACCTAAAAGGACCTCAGTCTGCTGTACATCTGCACCTAAAAGGACCTCAGTCTGCTGTACATCTGCACCTAAAAGGACCTCAGTCTGCTGTACATCTGCACCTAAAAGGACCTCAGTCTGCTGTACATCTGCACCTAAAAGGACCTCAGTCTGCTGTACATCTGCACCTAAAAGGACCTCAGTCTGCTGTACATCTGCACCTAAAAGGACCTCAGTCTGCTGTACATCTGCACCTAAAAGGACCTCAGTCTGCTGTACATCTGCACCTAAAAGGACCTCAGTCTGCTGTACATCTGCACCTAAAAGGACCTCAGTCTGCTGTACATCTGCACCTAAAAGGACCTCAGTCTGCTGTACATCTGCACCTAAAAGGACCTCAGTCTGCTGTACATCTGCACCTAAAAGGACCTCAGTCTGCTGTACATCTGCACCTAAAAGGACCTCAGTCTGCTGTACATCTGCACCTAAAAGGACCTCAGTCTGCTGTACATCTGCACCTAAAAGGACCTCAGTCTGCTGTACATCTGCACCTAAAAGGACCTCAGTCTGCTGTACATCTGCACCTAAAAGGACCTCAGTCTGCTGTACATCTGCACCTAAAAGGACCTCAGTCTGCTGTACATCTGCACCTAAAAGGACCTCAGTCTGCTGTACATCTGCACCTAAAAGGACCTCAGTCTGCTGTACATCTGCACCTAAAAGGACCTCAGTCTGCTGTACATCTGCACCTAAAAGGACCTCAGTCTGCTGTACATCTGCACCTAAAAGGACCTCAGTCTGCTGTACATCTGCACCTAAAAGGACCTCAGTCTGCTGTACATCTGCACCTAAAAGGACCTCAGTCTGCTGTACATCTGCACCTAAAAGGACCTCAGTCTGCTGTACATCTGCACCTAAAAGGACCTCAGTCTGCTGTACATCTGCACCTAAAAGGACCTCAGTCTGCTGTACATCTGCACCTAAAAGGACCTCAGTCTGCTGTACATCTGCACCTAAAAGGACCTCAGTCTGCTGTACATCTGCACCTAAAAGGACCTCAGTCTGCTGTACATCTGCACCTAAAAGGACCTCAGTCTGCTGTACATCTGCACCTAAAAGGACCTCAGTCTGCTGTACATCTGCACCTAAAAGGACCTCAGTCTGCTGTACATCTGCATCTAAAAGGACCTCAGTCTGCTGTACATCTGCAACTAAAAGGACCTCAGTCTGCTGTACATCTGCACCTAAAAGGACCTCAGTCTGCTGTACATCTGCACCTAAAAGGACCTCAGTCTGCTGTACATCTGCACCTAAAAGGACCTCAGTCTGCTGTACATCTGCACCTAAAAGGACCTCAGTCTGCTGTACATCTGCACCTAAAAGGACCTCAGTCTGCTGTACATCTGCACCTAAAAGGACCTCAGTCTGCTGTACATCTGCACCTAAAAGGACCTCAGTCTGCTGTACATCTGCACCTAAAAGGACCTCAGTCTGCTGTACATCTGCACCTAAAAGGACCTCAGTCTGCTGTACATCTGCACCTAAAGGGACCTCAGTCTGCTTTACATCTGCACCTAAAAGGACCTCAGTCTGCTGTACATCTGCACCTAAAAGGACCTCAGTCTGCTGTACATCTGCACCTAAAAGGACCTCAGTCTGCTGTACATCTGCACCTAAAAGGACCTCAGTCTGCTGTACATCTGCACCTAAAAGGACCTCAGTCTGCTGTACATCTGCACCTAAAAGGACCTCAGTCTGCTGTACATCTGCACCTAAAAGGACCTCAGTCTGCTGTACATCTGCACCTAAAAGGACCTCAGTCTGCTGTACATCTGCACCTAAAAGGACCTCAGTCTGCTGTACATCTGCACCTAAAAGGACCTCAGTCTGCTGTACATCTGCATCTAAAAGGACCTCAGTCTGCTGTACATCTGCAACTAAAAGGACCTCAGTCTGCTGTACATCTGCACCTAAAAGGACCTCAGTCTGCTGTACATCTGCACCTAAAAGGACCTCAGTCTGCTGTACATCTGCACCTAAAGGGACCTCAGTCTGCTGTACATCTGCACCTAAAATGGCCTCAGTCTGCTGTACATCTGCACCTAAAAGGACCTCAGTCTGCTGTACATCTGCACCTAAAAGGACCTCAGTCTGCTGTACATCTGCACCTAAAAGGACCTCAGTCTGCTGTACATCTGCACCTAAAAGGACCTCAGTCTGCTGTACATCTGCACCTAAAAGGACCTCAGTCTGCTGTACATCTGCACCTAAAAGGACCTCAGTCTGCTGTACATCTGCACCTAAAAGGACCTCAGTCTGCTGTACATCTGCACCTAAAAGGACCTCAGTCTGCTGTACATCTGCACCTAAAAGGACCTCAGTCTGCTGTACATCTGCACCTAAAAGGACCTCAGTCTGCTGTACATCTGCACCTAAAAGGACCTCAGTCTGCTGTACATCTGCACCTAAAAGGACCTCAGTCTGCTGTACATCTGCACCTAAAAGGACCTCAGTCTGCTGTACATCTGCACCTAAAAGGACCTCAGTCTGCTGTACATCTGCACCTAAAAGGACCTCAGTCTGCTGTACATCTGCACCTAAAAGGACCTCAGTCTGCTGTACATCTGCACCTAAAAGGACCTCAGTCTGCTGTACATCTGCACCTAAAAGGACCTCAGTCTGCTGTACATCTGCACCTAAAAGGACCTCAGTCTGCTGTACATCTGCACCTAAAAGGACCTCAGTCTGCTGTACATCTGCACCTAAAAGGACCTCAGTCTGCTGTACATCTGCACCTAAAAGGACCTCAGTCTGCTGTACATCTGCACCTAAAAGGACCTCAGTCTGCTGTACATCTGCACCTAAAAGGACCTCAGTCTGCTGTACATCTGCACCTAAAAGGACCTCAGTCTGCTGTACATCTGCACCAAAAGGACCTCAGTCTGCTGTACATCGTAACCTAAAAGGACCTCAGTCTGCTGTACATCTGCACCTAAAAGGACCTCAGTCTGCTGTACATCTGCACCTAAAAGGACCTCAGTCTGCTGTACATCTGCACCTAAAAGGACCTCAGTCTGCTGTACATCTGCACCTAAAAGGACCTCAGTCTGCTGTACATCTGCACCTAAAAGGACCTCAGTCTGCTGTACATCTGCACCTAAAAGGACTTCAGTCTGCTGTACATCTGCACCTAAAAGGACCTCAGTCTGCTGTACATCTGCACCTAAAAGGACCTCAGTCTGCTGTACATCTGCACCTAAAAGGACCTCAGTCTGCTGTACATCTGCACCTAAAAGGACCTCAGTCTGCTGTACATCTGCACCTAAAAGGACCTCAGTCTGCTGTACATCTGCACCTAAAAGGACCTCAGTCTGCTGTACATCTGCACCTAAAAGGACCTCAGTCTGCTGTACATCTGCACCTAAAAGGACCTCAGTCTGCTGTACATCTGCACCTAAAAGGACCTCAGTCTGCTGTACATCTGCACCTAAAAGGACCTCAGTCTGCTGTACATCTGCACCTAAAAGGACCTCAGTCTGCTGTACATCTGCACCTAAAAGGACCTCAGTCTGCTGTACATCTGCACCTAAAAGGACCTCAGTCTGCTGTACATCTGCACCTAAAAGGACCTCAGTCTGCTGTACATCTGCACCTAAAAGGACCTCAGTCTGCTGTACATCTGCATCTAAAAGGACCTCAGTCTGCTGTACATCTGCACCTAAAAGGACCTCAGTCTGCTGTACATCTGCACCTAAAAGGACCTCAGTCTGCTGTACATCTGCACCTAAAAGGACCTCAGTCTGCTGTACATCTGCACCTAAAAGGACCTCAGTCTGCTGTACATCTGCACCTAAAAGGACCTCAGTCTGCTGTACATCTGCAACTAAAAGGACCTCAGTCTGCTGTACATCTGCACCTAAAAGGACCTCAGTCTGCTGTACATCTGCACCTAAAGGGACCTCAGTCTGCTTTACATCTGCACCTAAAAGGACCTCAGTCTGCTGTACATCTGCACCTAAAAGGACCTCAGTCTGCTGTACATCTGCACCTAAAAGGACCTCAGTCTGCTGTACATCTGCACCTAAAAGGACCTCAGTCTGCTGTACATCTGCACCTAAAAGGACCTCAGTCTGCTGTACATCTGCACCTAAAAGGACCTCAGTCTGCTGTACATCTGCACCTAAAAGGACCTCAGTCTGCTGTACATCTGCACCTAAAAGGACCTCAGTCTGCTGTACATCTGCACCTAAAAGGACCTCAGTCTGCTGTACATCTGCACCTAAAAGGACCTCAGTCTGCTGTACATCTGCACCTAAAAGGAACTCAGTCTGCTGTACATCTGCACCTAAAAGGACCTCAGTCTGCTGTACATCTGCACCTAAAAGGACCTCAGTCTGCTGTACATCTGCACCTAAAAGGACCTCAGTCTGCTGTACATCTGCACCTAAAAGGACCTCAGTCTGCTGTACATCTGCACCTAAAAGGACCTCAGTCTGCTGTACATCTGCACCTAAAAGGACCTCAGTCTGCTGTACATCTGCACCTAAAAGGACCTCAGTCTGCTGTACATCTGCACCTAAAAGGACCTCAGTCTGCTGTACATCTGCACCTAAAAGGACCTCAGTCTGCTGTACATCTGCACCTAAAAGGACCTCAGTCTGCTGTACATCTGCACCTAAAAGGACCTCAGTCTGCTGTACATCTGCACCTAAAAGGACCTCAGTCTGCTGTACATCTGCACCTAAAAGGACCTCAGTCTGCTGTACATCTGCACCTAAAAGGACCTCAGTCTGCTGTACATCTGCACCTAAAAGGACCTCAGTCTGCTGTACATCTGCACCTAAAAGGACCTCAGTCTGCTGTACATCTGCACCTAAAAGGACCTCAGTCTGCTGTACATCTGCACCTAAAAGGACCTCAGTCTGCTGTACATCTGCACCTAAAAGGACCTCAGTCTGCTGTACATCTGCACCTAAAAGGACCTCAGTCTGCTGTACATCTGCACCTAAAAGGACCTCAGTCTGCTGTACATCTGCACCTAAAAGGACCTCAGTCTGCTGTACATCTGCACCTAAAAGGACCTCAGTCTGCTGTACATCTGCACCTAAAAGGACCTCAGTCTGCTGTACATCTGCACCTAAAAGGGACCTCAGTCTGCTGTACATCTGCACCTAAAAGGACCTCAGTCTGCTGTACATCTGCATCTAAAAGGACCTCAGTCTGCTGTACATCTGCACCTAAAAGGACCTCAGTCTGCTGTACATCTGCACCTAAAAGGACCTCAGTCTGCTGTACATCTGCACCTAAAAGGACCTCAGTCTGCTGTACATCTGCACCTTAAAAGGACCTCAGTCTGCTGTACATCTGCACCTAAAAGGACCTCAGTCTGCTGTACATCTGCACCTAAAAGGACCTCAGTCTGCTGTACATCTGCATCTAAAAGGACCTCAGTCTGCTGTACATCTGCACCTAAAAGGACCTCAGTCTGCTGTACATCTGCACCTAAAAGGACCTCAGTCTGCTGTACATCTGCACCTAAAAGGACCTCAGTCTGCTGTACATCTGCACCTAAAAGGACCTCAGTCTGCTGTACATCTGCACCTAAAAGGACCTCAGTCTGCTGTACATCTGCACCTAAAAGGACCTCAGTCTGCTGTACATCTGCACCTAAAAGGACCTCAGTCTGCTGTACATCTGCACCTAAAAGGACCTCAGTCTGCTGTACATCTGCACCTAAAAGGACCTCAGTCTGCTGTACATCTGCACCTAAAAGGACCTCAGTCTGCTGTACATCTGCACCTAAAAGGACCTCAGTCTGCTGTACATCTGCACCTAAAAGGACCTCAGTCTGCTGTACATCTGCACCTAAAAGGACCTCAGTCTGCTGTACATCTGCACCTAAAAGGACCTCAGTCTGCTGTACATCTGCACCTAAAAGGACCTCAGTCTGCTGTACATCTGCACCTAAAAGGACCTCAGTCTGCTGTACATCTGCACCTAAAAGGACCTCAGTCTGCTGTACATCTGCACCTAAAAGGACCTCAGTCTGCTGTACATCTGCACCTAAAAGGACCTCAGTCTGCTGTACATCTGCACCTAAAAGGACCTCAGTCTGCTGTACATCTGCACCTAAAAGGACCTCAGTCTGCTGTACATCTGCACCTAAAAGGACCTCAGTCTGCTGTACATCTGCACCTAAAAGGACCTCAGTCTGCTGTACATCTGCACCTAAAAGGACCTCAGTCTGCTGTACATCTGCACCTAAAAGGACCTCAGTCTGCTGTACATCTGCACCTAAAAGGACCTCAGTCTGCTGTACATCTGCACCTAAAAGGACCTCAGTCTGCTGTACATCTGCACCTAAAAGGACCTCAGTCTGCTGTACATCTGCACCTAAAGGGACCTCAGTCTGCTGTACATCTGCACCTAAAAGGACCTCAGTCTGCTGTACATCTGCACCTAAAAGGACCTCAGTCTGCTGTACATCTGCACCTAAAAGGACCTCAGTCTGCTGTACATCTGCACCTAAAAGGACCTCAGTCTGCTGTACATCTGCACCTAAAAGGACCTCAGTCTGCTGTACATCTGAACCTAAAAGGACCACAGACTGCTGTACATCTGAAACTAAAAGGAGCTAAGTCTGCTGTACATCTGCACCTAAAAGGACCTCAGTCTGCTGTACATCTGCACCTAAAAGGACCTCAGTCTGCTGTACATCTGCACCTAAAAGGACCTCAGTCTGCTGTACATCTGCACCTAAAAGGACCTCAGTCTGCTGTACATCTGCACCTAAAAGGACCTCAGTCTGCTGTACATCTGCACCTAAAAGGACCTCAGTCTGCTGTACATCTGCACCTAAAAGGACCTCAGTCTGCTGTACATCTGCACCTAAAAGGACCTCAGTCTGCTGTACATCTGCACCTAAAAGGACCTCAGTCTGCTGTACATCTGCACCTAAAAGGACCTCAGTCTGCTGTACATCTGCACCTAAAAGGACCTCAGTCTGCTGTACATCTGCACCTAAAAGGACCTCAGTCTGCTGTACATCTGCACCTAAAAGGACCTCAGTCTGCTGTACATCTGCACCTAAAAGGACCTCAGTCTGCTGTACATCTGCACCTAAAAGGACCTCAGTCTGCTGTACATCTGCACCTAAAAGGACCTCAGTCTGCTGTACATCTGCACCTAAAAGGACCTCAGTCTGCTGTACATCTGCACCTAAAAGGACCTCAGTCTGCTGTACATCTGCACCTAAAAGGACCTCAGTCTGCTGTACATCTGCACCTAAAAGGACCTCAGTCTGCTGTACATCTGCACCTAAAAGGACCTCAGTCTGCTGTACATCTGCACCTAAAAGGACCTCAGTCTGCTGTACATCTGCACCTAAAAGGACCTCAGTCTGCTGTACATCTGCACCTAAAAGGACCTCAGTCTGCTGTACATCTGCACCTAAAAGGACCTCAGTCTGCTGTACATCTGCACCTAAAAGGACCTCAGTCTGCTGTACATCTGCACCTAAAGGGACCTCAGTCTGCTGTACATCTGCACCTAAAAGGACCTCAGTCTGCTGTACATCTGCACCTAAAGGGACCTCAGTCTGCTTTACATCTGCACCTAAAAGGACCTCAGTCTGCTGTACATCTGCACCTAAAAGGACCTCAGTCTGCTGTACATCTGCACCTAAAAGGACCTCAGTCTGCTGTACATCTGCACCTAAAAGGACCTCAGTCTGCTGTACATCTGCACCTAAAAGGACCTCAGTCTGCTGTACATCTGCACCTAAAAGGACCTCAGTCTGCTGTACATCTGCACCTAAAAGGACCTCAGTCTGCTGTACATCTGCACCTAAAAGGACCTCAGTCTGCTGTACATCTGCACCTAAAAGGACCTCAGTCTGCTGTACATCTGCACCTAAAAGGACCTCAGTCTGCTGTACATCTGCACCTAAAAGGACCTCAGTCTGCTGTACATCTGCACCTAAAAGGACCTCAGTCTGCTGTACATCTGCACCTAAAAGGACCTCAGTCTGCTGTACATCTGCAACCTAAAAGGACCTCAGTCTGCTGTACATCTGCACCTAAAAGGACCTAACTCTGCTGTACATCTGCACCTAAAAGGACCTCAGTCTGCTGTACATCTGCACCTAAAAGGACCTCAGTCTGCTGTACATCTGCACCTAAAAGGACCTCAGTCTGCTGTACATCTGCACCTAAAAGGACCTCAGTCTGCTGTACATCTGCACCTAAAATGACCTCAGTCTGCTGTACATCTGCACCTAAAAGGACCTCAGTCTGCTGTACATCTGCACCTAAAAGGACCTCAGTCTGCTGTACATCTGCACCTAAAAGGACCTCAGTCTGCTGTACATCTGCACCTAAAAGGACCTCAGTCTGCTGTACATCTGCACCTAAAAGGACCTCAGTCTGCTGTACATCTGCACCTAAAAGGACCTCAGTCTGCTGTACATCTGCACCTAAAAGGACCTCAGTCTGCTGTACATCTGCACCTAAAAGGACCTCAGTCTGCTGTACATCTGCACCTAAAAGGACCTCAGTCTGCTGTACATCTGCACCTAAAAGGACCTCAGTCTGCTGTACATCTGCACCTAAAAGGACCTCAGTCTGCTGTACATCTGCACCTAAAAGGACCTCAGTCTGCTGTACATCTGCACCTAAAAGGACCTCAGTCTGCTGTACATCTGCACCTAAAAGGACCTCAGTCTGCTGTACATCTGCACCTAAAAGGACCTCAGTCTGCTGTACATCTGCACCTAAAAGGACCTCAGTCTGCTGTACATCTGCACCTAAAAGGACCTCAGTCTGCTGTACATCTGCAACTAAAAGGACCTCAGTCTGCTGTACATCTGCACCTAAAAGGACCTCAGTCTGTACATCTGCACCTAAAAGGACCTCAGTCTGCTGTACATCTGCCACTTAAAAGAACCTCAGTCTGCTGTACATCTGCAACTAAAAGGACCTCAGTCTGCTGTACATCTGCATCTAAAAGGACCTCAGTCTGCTGTACATCTGCACCTAAAAGGACCTCAGTCTGCTGTACATCTGCACCTAAAAGGACCTCAGTCTGCTGTACATCTGCAACTAAAAGGACCTCAGTCTGCTGTACATCTGCACCTAAAAGGACCTCAGTCTGCTGTACATCTGCACCTAAAAGGACCTCAGTCTGCTGTACATCTGCACCTAAAGGACCTCAGTCTGCTGTACATCTGCACCTAAAAGGACCTCAGTCTGCTGTACATCTGCACCTAAAAGGACCTCAGTCTGCTGTACATCTGCACCTAAAAGGACCTCAGTCTGCTGTACATCTGCACCTAAAAGGACCTCAGTCTGCTGTACATCTGCACCTAAAAGGACCTCAGTCTGCTGTACATCTGCACCTAAAAGGACCTCAGTCTGCTGTACATCTGCACCTAAAAGGACCTCAGTCTGCTGTACATCTGCACCTAAAAGGACCTCAGTCTGCTGTACATCTGCACCTAAAAGGACCTCAGTCTGCTGTACATCTGCACCTAAAAGGACCTCAGTCTGCTGTACATCTGCACCTAAAAGGACCTCAGTCTGCTGTACATCTGCACCTAAAAGGACCTCAGTCTGCTGTACATCTGCACCTAAAAGGACCTCAGTCTGCTGTACATCTGCAACCTAAAAGGACCTCAGTCCGCTGTACATCTGCACCTAAAAGGACCTCAGTCTGCTGTACATCTGCACCTAAAAGGACCTCAGTCTGCTGTACATCTGCACCTAAAAGGACCTCAGTCTGCTGTACATCTGCACCTAAAAGGACCTCAGTCTGCTGTACATCTGCACCTAAAAGGACCTCAGTCTGCTGTACATCTGCACCTAAAAGGACCTCAGTCTGCTGTACATCTGAACCTCAAAGGACCTCAGTATGCTGTACATCTGCACCTAAATGGACCTCAGTCTGCTGTACATCTGCACCTAAAAGGACCTCAGTCTGCTGTACATCTGCACCTAAAAGGACCTCAGTCTGCTGTACATCTGCACCTAAAAGGACCTCAGTCTGCTGTACATCTGCACCTAAAAGGACCTCAGTCTGCTGTACATCTGCACCTAAAAGGACCTCAGTCTGCTGTACATCTGCACCTAAAAGGACCTCAGTCTGCTGTACATCTGCACCTAAAAGGACCTCAGTCTGCTGTACATCTGCACCTAAAAGGACCTCAGTCTGCTGTACATCTGCACCTAAAAGGACCTCAGTCTGCTGTACATCTGCACCTAAAAGGACCTCAGTCTGCTGTACATCTGCACCTAAAGGGACCTCAGTCTGCTGTACATCTGCACCTAAAAGGACCTCAGTCTGCTGTACATCTGCACCTAAAAGGACCTCAGTCTGCTGTACATCTGCACCTAAAAGGACCTCAGTCTGCTGTACATCTGCACCTAAAAGGACCTCAGTCTGCTGTACATCTGCACCTAAAAGGACCTCAGTCTGCTGTACATCTGCACCTAAAAGGACCTCAGTCTGCTGTACATCTGCACCTAAAAGGACCTCAGTCTGCTGTACATCTGCACCTAAAAGGACCTCAGTCTGCTGTACATCTGCACCTAAAAGGACCTCAGTCTGCTGTACATCTGCACCTAAAAGGACCTCAGTCTGCTGTACATCTGCACCTAAAAGGACCTCAGTCTGCTGTACATCTGCACCTAAAAGGACCTCAGTCTGCTGTACATCTGCACCTAAAAGGACCTCAGTCTGCTGTACATCTGCACCTAAAAGGACCTCAGTCTGCTGTCCACCTGCACCTAAACCCCCCCCACCCTGCTGTACATCTGCACCTAAAGGACCTCAGTCTGCTGTACATCTGTGCCTAAAAGGACCTCAGTCTGCTGTACATCTGCACCTAAAAGGACCTCAGTCTGCTGTACATGTGCAACCTAAAAGGACCTCAGTATGCTGTACATCTGCACCCAACAGGACCTCAGTCTGCTGTACATCTGCACCTAAAAGGACCTCAGTCTGCTGTACATCTGCACCTAAAAGGACCTCAGTCTGCTGTACATCTGCACCTAAAAGGACCTCAGTCTGCTGTACATCTGCACCTAAAAGGACCTCAGTCTGCTGTACATCTGCACCTAAAAGGACCTCAGTCTGCTGTACATCTGCACCTAAAAGGACCTCAGTCTGCTGTACATCTGCACCTAAAATGACCTCAGTCTGCTGTACGTCTGCACCTAAAAGGACCTCAGTCTGCTGTACATCTGCACCTAAAAGGGACCTCAGTCGGCTGTACACCTGCCACCTAAAAGGACCTCAGTCTGCTGTACATCTGCACCTAAAAGGACCTCAGTCTGCTGTACATCTGCACCTAAAAGGACCTCAGTCTGCTGTACATCTGCACCTAAAAGGACCTCAGTCTGCTGTACATCTGCACCTAAAAGGACCTCAGTCTGCTGTACATCTGCACCTAAAAGGACCTCAGTCTGCTGTACATCTGCACCTCAAAGGACCTCAGTCTGCTGTACATCTGCACCTAAAAGGACCTCAGTCTGCTGTACATCTGCACCTAAAAGGACCTCAGTCTGCTGTACATCTGCACCTAAAAGGACCTCAGTCTGCTGTACATCTGCACCTAAAAGGACCTCAGTCTGCTGTACATCTGCACCTAAAAGGACCTCAGTCTGCTGTACATCTGCACCTAAAAGGACCTCAGTCTGCTGTACATCTGCACCTAAAAGGACCTCAGTCTGCTGTACATCTGCACCTAAAAGGACCTCAGTCTGCTGTACATCTGCACCTAAAAGGACCTCAGTCTGCTGTACATCTGCACCTAAAAGGACCTCAGTCTGCTGTACATCTGCACCTAAAAGGACCTCAGTCTGCTGTACATCTGCACCTAAAAGGACCTCAGTCTGCTGTACATCTGCACCTAAAAGGACCTCAGTCTGCTGTACATCTGTGCCTAAAAGGACCTCAGTCTGCTGTACATCTGCACCTAAAAGGACCTCAGTCTGCTGTACATCTGCACCTAAAGGACCACAGTCGGCTGTACATCTACAACTACAAGGACCTCAGTCTGCTGTACATCTGCACCTAAAAGGACCTCAGTCTGCTGTACATCTGCACCTAAAAGGACCTCAGTCTGCTGTACATCTGCACCTAAAAGGACCTCAGTCTGCTGTACATCTGCACCTAAAAGGACCTCAGTCTGCTGTACATCTGCACCTAAAAGGACCTCAGTCTGCTGTACATCTGCACCTAAAAGGACCTCAGTCTGCTGTACATCTGCACCTAAAAGGACCTCAGTCTGCTGTACATCTGCACCTAAAAGGACCTCAGTCTGCTGTACATCTGCACCTAAAAGGACCTCAGTCTGCTGTACATCTGCACCTAAAAGGACCTCAGTCTGCTGTACATCTGCACCTAAAAGGACCTCAGTCTGCTGTACATCTGCACCTAAAAGGACCTCAGTCTGCTGTACATCTGCACCTAAAAGGACCTCAGTCTGCTGTACATCTGCACCTAAAAGGACCTCAGTCTGCTGTACATCTGCACCTAAAAGGACCTCAGTCTGCTGTACATCTGCACCTAAAAGGACCTCAGTCTGCTGTACATCTGCACCTAAAAGGACCTCAGTCTGCTGTACATCTGCACCTAAAAGGACCTCAGTCTGCTGTACATCTGCACCTAAAAGGACCTCAGTCTGCTGTACATCTGCACCTAAAAGGACCTCAGTCTGCTGTACATCTGCACCTAAAAGGACCTCAGTCTGCTGTACATCTGCACCTAAAAGGACCTCAGTCTGCTGTACATCTGCACCTAAAAGGACCTCAGTCTGCTGTACATCTGCACCTAAAAGGACCTCAGTCTGCTGTACATCTGCACCTAAAAGGACCTCAGTCTGCTGTACATCTGCACCTAAAAGGACCTCAGTCTGCTGTACATCTGCACCTAAAAGGACCTCAGTCTGCTGTACATCTGCACCTAAAAGGACCTCAGTCTGCTGTACATCTGCACCTAAAAGGACCTCAGTCTGCTGTACATCTGCACCTAAAAGGACCTCAGTCTGCTGTACATCTGCACCTAAAAGGACCTCAGTCTGCTGTACATCTGCACCTAAAAGGACCTCAGTCTGCTGTACATCTGCACCTAAAAGGACCTCAGTCTGCTGTACATCTGCACCTAAAAGGACCTCAGTCTGCTGTACATCTGCACCTAAAAGGACCTCAGTCTGCTGTACATCTGCACCTAAAAGGACCTCAGTCTGCTGTACATCTGCACCTAAAAGGACCTCAGTCTGCTGTACATCTGCACCTAAAAGGACCTCAGTCTGCTGTACATCTGCACCTAAAAGGACCTCAGTCTGCTGTACATCTGCACCTAAAAGGACCTCAGTCTGCTGTACATCTGCACCTAAAAGGACCTCAGTCTGCTGTACATCTGCACCTAAAGGGACCTCAGTCTGCTTTACATCTGCACCTAAAAGGACCTCAGTCTGCTGTACATCTGCACCTAAAAGGACCTCAGTCTGCTGTACATCTGCACCTAAAAGGACCTCAGTCTGCTGTACATCTGCACCTAAAAGGACCTCAGTCTGCTGTACATCTGCACCTAAAAGGACCTCAGTCTGCTGTACATCTGCACCTAAAAGGACCTCAGTCTGCTGTACATTTGCACCTAAAAGGACCTCAGTCTGTACATCTGCACCTAAAAGGACCTCAGTCTGCTGTACATCTGCACCTAAAAGGACCTCAGTCTGCTGTACATCTGCACCTAAAAGGACCTCAGTCTGCTGTACATCTGCACCTAAAAGGACCTCAGTCTGCTGTACATCTGCACCTAAAAGGACCTCAGTCTGCTGTACATCTGCACCTAAAAGGACCTCAGTCTGCTGTACATCTGCACCTAAAAGGACCTCAGTCTGCTGTACATCTGCACCTAAAAGGACCTCAGTCTGCTGTACATCTGCACCTAAAAGGACCTCAGTCTGCTGTACATCTGCACCTAAAAGGACCTCAGTCTGCTGTACATCTGCACCTAAAAGGACCTCAGTCTGCTGTACATCTGCACCTAAAAGGACCTCAGTCTGCTGTACATCTGCACCTAAAAGGACCTCAGTCTGCTGTACATCTGCACCTAAAAGGACCTCAGTCTGCTGTACATCTGCACCTAAAAGGACCTCAGTCTGCTGTACATCTGCACCTAAAAGGACCTCAGTCTGCTGTACATCTGCACCTAAAAGGACCTCAGTCTGCTGTACATCTGCACCTAAAAGGACCTCAGTCTGCTGTACATCTGCACCTAAAAGGACCTCAGTCTGCTGTACATCTGCACCTAAAAGGACCTCAGTCTGCTGTACATCTGCACCTAAAAGGACCTCAGTCTGCTGTACATCTGCACCTAAAAGGACCTCAGTCTGCTGTACATCTGCACCTAAAAGGACCTCAGTCTGCTGTACATCTGCACCTAAAAGGACCTCAGTCTGCTGTACATCTGCACCTAAAAGGACCTCAGTCTGCTGTACATCTGCACCTAAAGGGACCTCAGTCTGCTGTACATCTGCACCTAAAAGGACCTCAGTCTGCTGTACATCTGCACCTAAAAGGACCTCAGTCTGCTGTACATCTGCATCTAAAAGGACCTCAGTCTGCTGTACATCTGCACCTAAAAGGACCTCAGTCTGCTGTACATCTGCACCTAAAGGACCTCAGTCTGCTGTACATCTGCACCTAAAAGGACCTCAGTCTGCTGTACATCTGCACCTAAAAGGACCTCAGTCTGCTGTACATCTGCACCTAAAAGGACCTCAGTCTGCTGTACATCTGCACCTAAAAGGACCTCAGTCTGCTGTACATCTGCACCTAAAAGGACCTCAGTCTGCTGTACATCTGCACCTAAAAGGACCTCAGTCTGCTGTACATCTGCACCTAAAGGGACCTCAGTCTGCTTTACATCTGCACCTAAAAGGACCTCAGTCTGCTGTACATCTGCACCTAAAAGGACCTCAGTCTGCTGTACATCTGCACCTAAAAGGACCTCAGTCTGCTGTACATCTGCACCTAAAAGGACCTCAGTCTGCTGTACACCTGCACCTAAAAGGACCTCAGTCTGCTGTACATCTGCACCTAAAGGACCTCAGTCTGCCATACATCTGCACCTAAAGGACCTCAGTCTGCTGTACATCTGCACCTAAAAGGACCTCAGTCTGCTGTACATCTGCACCTAAAAGGACCTCAGTCTGCTGTACATCTGCACCTAAAGGGACCTCAGTCTGCTGTACATCTGCACCTAAAAGGACCTCAGTCTGCTGTACATCTGCACCTAAAAGGACCTCAGTCTGCTGTACATCTGCACTTAAAAGGACCTCAGTCTGCTGTACATCTGCACCTAAAAGGACCTCAGTCTGCTGTACATCTGCACCTAAAAGGACCTCAGTCTGCTGTACATCTGCACCTAAAAGGACCTCAGTCTGCTGTACATCTGCACCTAAAAGGACCTCAGTCTGCTGTACATCTGCACCTAAAAGGACCTCAGTCTGCTGTACATCTGCACCTAAAAGGACCTCAGTCTGCTGTACATCTGCACCTAAAAGGACCTCAGTCTGCTGTACATCTGCACCTAAAAGGACCTCAGTCTGCTGTACATCTGCACCTAAAAGGACCTCAGTCTGCTGTACATCTGCACCTAAAAGGACCTCAGTCTGCTGTACATCTGCACCTAAAAGGACCTCAGTCTGCTGTACATCTGCACTTAAAAGGACCTCAGTCTGCTGTACATCTGCACCTAAAAGGACCTCAGTCTGCTGTACATCTGCAACTAAAGGACCTCAGTCTGCTGTACATCTGCACCTAAAAGGACCTCAGTCTGCTGTACATCTGCATCTAAAAGGACCTCAGTCTGCTGTACATCTGCACCTAAAAGGACCTCAGTCTGCTGTACATCTGCACCTAAAAGGACCTCAGTCTGCTGTACATCTGCACCTAAAAGGACCTCAGTCTGCTGTACATCTGCACCTAAAGGACCTCAGTCTGCTGTACATCTGCACCTAAAAGGACCTCAGTCTGCTGTACATCTGCACCTAAAAGGACCTCAGTCTGCTGTACATCTGCACCTAAAAGGACCTCAGTCTGCTGTACATCTGCACCTAAAAGGACCTCAGTCTGCTGTACATCTGCACCTAAAAGGACCTCAGTCTGCTGTACATCTGCACCTAAAAGGACCTCAGTCTGCTGTACATCTGCACCTAAAAGGACCTCAGTCTGCTGTACATCTGCACCTAAAAGGACCTCAGTCTGCTGTACATCTGCACCTAAAAGGACCTCAGTCTGCTGTACATCTGCACCTAAAAGGACCTCAGTCTGCTGTACATCTGCACCTAAAAGGACCTCAGTCTGCTGTACATCTGCACCTAAAAGGACCTCAGTCTGCTGTACATCTGCACCTAAAAGGACCTCAGTCTGCTGTACATCTGCACCTAAAAGGACCTCAGTCTGCTGTACATCTGCACCTAAAAGGACCTCAGTCTGCTGTACATCTGCACCTAAAAGGACCTCAGTCTGCTGTACATCTGCACCTAAAAGGACCTCAGTCTGCTGTACATCTGCACCTAAAAGGACCTCAGTCTGCTGTACATCTGCACCTAAAAGGACCTCAGTCTGCTGTACATCTGCACCTAAAAGGACCTCAGTCTGCTGTACATCTGCACCTAAAAGGACCTCAGTCTGCTGTACATCTGCACCTAAAAGGACCTCAGTCTGCTGTACATCTGCACCTAAAAGGACCTCAGTCTGCTGTACATCTGCACCTAAAAGGACATCAGTCTGCTGTACATCTGCACCTAAAGGACCTCAGTCTGCTGTACATCTGCATCTAAAAGGACCTCAGTCTGCTGTACATCTGCACCTAAAAGGACCTCAGTCTGCTGTACATCTGCACCTAAAAGGACCTCAGTCTGCTGTACATCTGCACCTAAAGGGACCTCAGTCTGCTTTACATCTGCACCTAAAAGGACCTCAGTCTGCCTTACATCTGCACCTAAAAAGACCTCAGTCTGCCGAATATCTCCAACCAAAAGGACCTCAGTCTGTTGTACAGCTCCATCTAAAAGGACCTCAGTCTGCCGTACATCCGCAACTAAAAGGACCTCAGTCTTCCATACATCCGCACCTAAAAGGACCTCAGTCTGCCGTACATCCGCACCTAAAAGGACCTCAGTCTGCCTTACATCTGCACCTAAAAATACCTCAGTCTGGCTTAATATCTCCAACCAAAAGGACCTCAGTCTGTTGGGTAAGCCAGCTCCATCTAAAAGGACTCTCAGTCTGCCAGAGCATCCGCAACTAAAAGGACCTCAGTCTTCCATACATCCGCACCTAAAAGGACCTCAGTCTGCCGTACATCCGCACCTAAAAAGAACTTATCTGCCGTACATCTCCACCTAAAAGGACCTCAGTCTCCACCTAAAAGGACCTCAGACTGTCGTACTTCTGTATCTAAAAGGACCTCAGTCTCCACCTAAAAGGACCTCAGACTGTTGTACTTCTGCACCTAAAAAGACCTCAGTCTGCTGAACATTTCCACCTAAAAGGACCTCCTTCTGCCGAACATCTCCAGCTAAAAGGACCTCAGTCTGTCGTACATGTGTACCTCTGTACCTAAAAGGACCTCAGTCTCCACCTAAAAGGACCTCAGACTGTCGTACATCTGCACCTAAAAGGACCTCAGACTGTCGAACATTTCCACCTAAAAGGACCTCCTTCTGCCGTACATCTGCACCTAAAAGGACCTCAGTCTGCTGTATATCTCCATCTAAAAGGACCTCAGTCTGCTGTACATCTGCACCTAAAAGGACCTCAGTCTTGCGTATATCTGGACCTAAAAAGGATTCCTCAGTCTGTCGTGATATCTGCACCTAAAAGATCCTTCTTAGTCTTCCTGTATATCTGGACCCCAAAGGACCTCAGTCTGTCGTGACATCTCCACCTAAAAGGACCTCAGTCTGCTGTACATCTGCACCTAAAAGGACCTCAGTCTGCTGTACTTCTGCACCTAAAAAGACCTCAGTCTGCCGAACATCTCCAGCTAAAAGGACCTCAGTCTGCTGTACATCTCCACCTAAAAGGACCTCAGTCTGCTGAACATCTCCACCTAAAAGGACCTCAGTCTGCTGTACATCTGGACCTAAAAGGACCTCAGTCTGCCGTACATAACCTAAAAGAGCCTCAGTCTGCCGTACTTCTGTACCTAAAAGGACCTCAGTCTGCCGTATATCTGCACCTAAAAGGATCTCAGTCTCCTGTATATCTCAACCTAAAAGAGCCTCAGTCTGCTGTACTTCTGCAGGTAAAAGGACCTCGTACATCTGCACCTAAAAGGACCTCAGTCTGCCGTACATCTGCACCTAAAAGGACCTCAGTCTGCTGTACATCTGGACCTAAAAGGACCTCATTCTGCTGTACAGCTCCACCTAAAAGGACCTCAGTCTGCTGTACATCTGCACCTAAAAGGATCTCAGTCTGTTGTATATCTGGACCTAAAAGGACTTCAGTCTGCCGAATATCACCAGCCAAAAGGACCTCAGTCTGCTGTGACATCTGCACTAAAGGACCTCAGTCTGCTGTACATCTGCACCCCTAAATGGACCTCAGTCTGCTGTACATCTGCACCTAAAAAAGGACCTCCAGTCTGTCATACATCTCCACCTAAAAGGGGACCTCCAGTCTGCTGTAGACATCTGCACCTAAAAGGACCTCCAGTCTTGCTGTACATCTGCACCTAAAAGGACCTCAGTCTGCCGTGACATCTGCACCTAAAAGGACCTGAGTCTGCTGTACATCTGTACCTAAAAGGACCTCAGTCTTGTGTACATCTGGACCTAAAAGGACCTCAGTATGCTGAACATATCCACCTAAAAGGACCTCAGTCTGCTGTACATCTCAACCTAAAAGAACCTCATTCTGCTGTACATCTGCACCTAAAAGGACCTCAGTCTGCTATATATCTGCACCTACAAGTACCTCAGTCTGCTGTACATCTGAACCTTAAAGGACCTCAGTCTGTCGTAATCTCCACCTAAAGGGACCTCAGTCTGCTGTACATCTGCACCTAAAAGGACCTCAGTCTGCTGTACATCTGCACCTAAAAGGACCTCAGTCTGCTGTACATCTCCACCTAAAAGGACCTCAGTCTGCTGTACATCTCCACCTAAAAGGACCTCAGTCTGCTGTATATCTCCACCTAAAGGGACCTCAGTCTGCTGTACATCTGCACCTAAAAGGACCTCAGTCTGCTGTATATCTGCACCTAAAAGGACCTCAGTCTGCTGTACATCTCCACCTAAAAGGACCTCAGTCTGCTGTACATCTCCACCTAAAAGGACCTCAGTCTGCTGTACATCTGCAGCGAAAAGGACCTCAGTCTGCTGTATATCTGCACCTAAAAGGACCTCAGTCTGCCATGTACATCTGCACCTAAAACGACCTCCGTCTGCTGTACATATGCACCAAAAAGGACCTCAGTCTGCCGTACATCTGCACCTAAAGGACCTCAGTCTGCTGTACATCTGCACCTAAAAGGACCTCAGTCTGCCGTACATCTGCACCTAAAAGGACCTCAGTCTGCCGTACATCTGCACCTAAAAGGACCTCAGTCTGCCCTACATCTGCACATAAAAAGGACCTCAGTCTGCCGTACATCTGCACCTAAAAGGACCTCAGTCTGCCGTACATCTGCACCTAAAAGGACCTCAGTCTGCCGTACATCTGGACCTAAAAGGACCTCCAGTCTGCCCCTACATCTCCACCTAAAAGGACCTCAGTCTGCCGTATATCTGCACCTAAAAGGACCTCAGTCTGCCGTACATCTGCATCTAAAAGGACCTCAGTCTGCCATACATCCGCACCTAAAAGGACCTCAGTCTGCCCTACATCTGCACATAAAAAGGACCTCAGTCTGCCGTACATCTGCATCTAAAAAGACCTCAGTCTGCCGTACATCTGTACCTAAAAGGACCTCAGTCTGCTGTACATCTGTACCTAAAAGGACCTCAGTCTGCTGTACATCTGCACCTAAAAGGACCTCAGTCTGCTGTACATCTGCACCTAAAAGGACCTCAGTCTGCTGTACATCTGCTCCTAAAAGGACCTCAGTCTGCTGTACATCTGCACCTAAAAGGACCTCAGTCTGTACATCTGCACCTAAAAGGACCTCAGTCTGCTGTACATCTGCAACTAAAAGGACCTCAGTCTGCTGTGCAACTCCACCTAAAAGGACCTCAGTCTGCTGTACATCTGCACCTAAAAGGACCTCAGTCTGCTGTACATCTGCACTTAAAAGGACCTCAGTCTGCTGTACATCTGCACCTAAAAGGACCTCAGTCTGTACATCTTCATCTAAAAGGACCTCAGTCTGCCGTACATCTGCACCTAAAAGGACCTCAGTCTGCTGTACATCTGCACCTAAAAGGACCTCAGTCTGCTGTACATCTGCACCTAAAAGGACCTCAGTCTGCTGTACATCTGCACCTAAAAGGACCTCAGTCTGCTGTACATCTGCACCTAAAAGGACCTCAGTCTGTACATCTGCACCTAAAAGGACCTCAGTCTGTACATCTGCACTTAAAAGGACCTCAGTCTGCTGTACATCTGCACTTAAAAGGACCTCAGTCTGCTGTACATCTGCACCTAAAGCCTCCAGTCAGTTCTGTACATCTCAACCTAAAAGAACCTCATTCTGCTGTACATCTCCACCTAAAAGGACTTCAGTCTCCCATACATCTCCACCTAAAAGGACCTCAGTCTAATCTCCACCATCTCCACCTAAAAGGACCTCAGTCTGCCGTACATCCATCCATCCATCTTCTCCTGCGTAATCCAGCTGGGTCGCGGGGGCAGCTTGCTGCCCAATCCTCATAGCACCTGACCCCCCCTATGAACCCCTCTGCAGGTGGTGAGCCCACAGGTGGACATCATGGTCCTTGATGTTAGTTCATAGGGGTGCTGACATGTTTTGAGTTGATGGGGGAAACCGGAGTACCCGGAGGAAACCCATCCAGACACGGGGAGAACATGCAAATTCCACACAGAAAGGCCCGGGCGACCCGGGGATCGAACCCGCAACCTTCTTGCTGTGAGGCTTGAGTGTTGCCACTCAGCCGCCGTGCCGCCGTACATCTGTACCTAAAAGGACCTCAGTCTGCCGTACCTCTGCACGTAAAAAGACCTCAGTCTGCCGAACATCTGCACCTAAAAGGACCTCAGTCTGCCGAACATTTCCAGCTAAAAGGACTTCAGTCTGCTGTACATCTCCACCTAAAAGGACCTCAGTCTGCTGAACATCTCCACCTAAAAGGTCCTCAGTCTGCTGTACATCTGGACCTAAAAGGACCTCATTCTGCTGTACAGCTCCACCTAAAAGGACCTCAGTCTGCTGTACATCTGCACCTAAAAGGATCTCAGTCTGTTGTATATCTGGACCTAAAAGGACTTCAGTCTGCCGAATATCACCAGCCAAAAGGACCTCAGTCTGCCGTACATCTGCACCTAAAAAGACCTCAATCTGCCGAATATCTCCAGTCAAAAGGACCTCAGTCTGTTGTACAGCTCCACCTAAAAGGACCTCAGTCTGCCGTACATCTGCATCTAAAAGGACCTCAGTCTGCCGTACATCCGCACCTAAAAGGACCTCAGTTTGCCGTACATCCGCACCTAAAAGGACCTCAGTCTGCTGTACATCTGCACCTAAAAGGACCTCAGTCTGCCGTACATCTGTACCTAAAAGGACCTCAGTCTGCCGTACATCTGCACCTAAAAGGACCTCAGTCTGCCGTACATCTGCACCTAAAAGGACCTCAGACTGTCATACATCTGCACCTAAAAGGACCTCAGTCTGCCGTACATCTGTACCTAAAAGGACCTCAGTCTGCCGTACATCTGCACCTAAAAGGACCTCAGTCTGCCGTACATCTGCACCTAAAAGGACCTCAGTCTGCCGTACATCCGCACCTAAAAGGACCTCAGTTTGTCGTACATCTGCACCTAAAAGGACCTCAGTCTTCCGTACATCTCCACCTAAAAGGACTTCAGTCTCCCATACATCTCCACCTAAAAGGACCTCAGTCTGCTGTACATCTGCACCTAAAAGGACCTCAGTCTTGTGTATATCTGGACCTAAAAGGACCTCAGTCTGCTGTACATTTCCACCTAAAAGGACCTCAGTCTCCACCTAAAAGGACCTCAGACTGTCGTACATCTCCACCTAAAAGGACCTCAGTCTGCCGAACATTTCCAGCTAAAAGGACTTCAGTCTGCTGTACATCTCCACCTAAAAGGACCTCAGTCTGCTGAACATCTCCACCTAAAAGGTCCTCAGTCTGCTGTACATCTGGACCTAAAAGGACCTCATTCTGCTGTACAGCTCCACCTAAAAGGACCTCAGTTTGTCGTACATCTGCACCTAAAAGGACCTCAGTCTTCCGTACATCTCCACCTAAAAGGACTTCAGTCTCCCATACATCTCCACCTAAAAGGACCTCAGTCTGCTGTACATCTGCACCTAAAACGACCTCAGTCTTGTGTATATCTGGACCTAAAAGGACCTCAGTCTGCTGTACATTTCCACCTAAAAGGACCTCAATCTCCACCTAAAAGGACCTCAGACTGTCGTCCATCTCCACCTAAAAGGACCTCAGTCTGCCGAACATTTCCAGCTAAAAGGACTTCAGTCTGCTGTACATCTCCACCTAAAAGGACCTCAGTCTGCTGAACATCTCCACCTAAAAGGACCTCAGTCTGCTGTACATCTGGACCTAAAAGGACCTCATTCTGCTGTACAGCTCCACCTAAAAGGACCTCAGTCTGCTGTACATCTGCACCTAAAAGGATCTCAGTCTGTTGTATATCTGGACCTAAAAGGACTTCAGTCTGCCGAATATCACCAGCCAAAAGGACCTCAGTCTGCCGTACATCCGCACCTAAAAAGAACTTATCTGCCGTACATCTCCACCTAAAAGGACCTCAGTCTGTTGTACAGCTCCACCTAAAAGGACCTCAGTCTGCCGTAAATCTGCATCTAAAAGGACCTCAGTCTGCCGTACATCCGCACCTAAAAGGACCTCAGTTTGCCGTACATCCGCACCTAAAAGGACCTCAGTCTGCTGTATATCTGCACCTAAAAGGACCTCAGTCTGCCGTACATCTGTACCTACAAGGACCTCAGTCTGCCGTATACCTGCACCTAAAAGGATCTCAGTCTGTTGTACTGCTCCACCTAAAAGGGCCTCAGTCTGCTGTACATTTGCAACAAAAAGGACCTCAGTCTGCTGTATATCTGGACCTAAAAGGACCTCAGTCTGCCGAATACCTCCAGCCAAAAGGACCTCAGTCTGCCGTACATCTGCACCTAAAAAGACCTCAGTCTGTCGAATATCTCCAGCCAAAAGGACCTCAGTCTGTTGTACAGCTCCACCTAATAGGACCTCAGTCTGCCGTACATCCGCACCTAAAAGGACCTCAGTCTGCCCTACATCTGCACATAAAAAGGACCTCAGTCTGCCGTACATCTGCACCTAAAAGGACCTCAGTCTGCCATACATCCGCACCTAAAAGGACCTCAGTCTGCCCTACATCTGCACATAAAAAGGACCTCAGTCTGCCCTACATCTGCACATAAAAAGGACCTCAGTCTGCCGTACATCTGCATCTAAAAGGACCTCAGTCTGCCATACATCCGCACCTAAAAGGACCTCAGTATGCCGTACATCTGCACCAAAAAGGACCTCAGTCTGCCCTACATCTGCACATAAAAAGGACCTCAGTCTGCCGTACGTCTGCACCAAAAAGGACCTCAGTCTGCTGTATATCTGGACCTAAAAGGACCTCAGTCTGCCGAATATCACCAGCCAAAAGGACCTCAGTCTGCCGTACATCTGCACCTAAATAGACCTCAATCTGCTGAATATCTCCAGTCAAAAGGACCTCATTCTGTTGGACAGCTCCACCTAAAAGGACCTCAGTCGGCCGTACATCTGCATCTAAAAGGACCTCAGTCTGCCGTACATCCGCACCTAAAAGGACCTCAGTTTGCTGTACATCCGCACCTAAAAGGACCTCAGTCTGCCGTACATTTCCACCTAAAAGGACCTCAATCTGCCGTATATCTGCACCTAAAAGGACCTCAGTCTGCTGTACATCTGCACCTAAAAGGACCTCAGTCTGCCGTACATCTGCACCTAAAAGGACCTCAGACTGTCATACATCTGCACCTAAAAGGACCTCAGTTTGTCGTACATCTGCACCTAAAAGGACCTCAGTCTTCCGTACATCTCCACCTAAAAGGACTTCAGTCTCCCATACATCTCCACCTAAAAGGACCTCAGTCTGCTGTACATCTGCACCTAAAAGGACCTCAGTCTTGTGTATATCTGGACCTAAAAGGACCTCAGTCTGCTGTACATTTCCACCTAAAAGGACCTCAATCTCCACCTAAAAGGACCTCAGACTGTCGTCCATCTCCACCTAAAAGGACCTCAGTCTGCCGTACATCCATCCATCCATCTTCTCCTGCGTAATCCAGCTGGGTCGTGGGGGCAGCTTGCTGCCCAATCCTCATAGCACCTGACCCCCCCTATGAACCCCTCTGCAGGTGGTGAGCCCACAGGAGGGTGGACATCATGGTCCTTGATGTTAGTTCATAGGGGTGCTGACATGTTTTGAGTTGATGGGGGAAACCGGAGTACCCGGAGGAAACCCATCCAGACACGGGGAGAACATGCAAATTCCACACAGAAAGGCCCGGGCGACCCGGGGATCGAACCCGCAACCTTCTTGCTGTGAGGCTTGAGTGTTGCCACTCAGCCGCCGTGCCGCCGTACATCTGTACCTAAAAGGACCTCAGTCTGCCGTACCTCTGCACGTAAAAAGACCTCAGTCTGCCGAACATCTGCACCTAAAAGGACCTCAGTCTGCCGAATATTTCCAGCTAAAAGGACTTCAGTCTGCTGTACATCTCCACCTAAAAGGACCTCAGTCTGCTGTACATCTGCACCTAAAAGGACCTCAGTCTGCTGTACATCTGCACCTAAAAGGACCTCAGACTGTCATACATCTGCACCTAAAAGGACCTCAGTCTGCCGTACATCTGCACCTAAAAGGACCTCAGTTTGTCGTACATCTGCACCTAAAAGGACCTCAGTCTTCCGTACATCTCCACCTAAAAGGACCTCAGTCTGCTGTACATCTGCACCTAAAAGGACCTCAGTCTGCTGTACATCTGCACCTAAAAGGACCTCAGTCTGCTGTACATCTGCACCTAAAAGGACCTCAGTCTGCTGTACATCTGCACCTAAAAGGACCTCAGTCTGCTGTACATCTGCACCTAAAAGGACCTCAGTCTGTTGTACAGCTCCACCTAAAAGGACCTCAGTCTGCTGTACATCTGCATCTAAAAGGACCTCAGTTTGCCGTACATCTGCACCTAAAAGGACCTCAGTCTGCCGTACATCCGCACCTAAAAGGACCTCAGTCTGCCGTACATCTGCACCTAAAGGTCCTCAGTCTGCCCGTACATCTGCACCAAAAGGACCTCAGTCTGCTGTACATCTGCACCTAAAAGGACCTCAGTCTGCCGTACATCTGCACCTAAAAGGACCTCAGTCTGCCGTACATCTGCACCTAAAAGGACCTCAGTCTGCCGTACATCTGCACCTAAAAGGACCTCAGTCTGCCGTACATCTGCACCTAAAAGGACCTCAGTCTGCTGTACATCTGCACCTAAAAGGACCTCAGTCTGCTGTACATCTGCACCTAAAAGGACCTCAGTCTGCCGTACATCTCCACCTAAAAGGACCTCACTCTGCCGTACATCTCCAACTAAAAGGACCTCAGTCTGCTGTACATCTCCACCTAAAAGGACCTCAGTCTGCTGTACATCTCCACCTAAAAGGACCTCAGTCTCATCTCCACCTAAAAGGACCTCAGACTGTGTTCATCTCCACCTAAAAGGACCTCAGTCTGCCGTGCATCCATCCATCCATCTGCGTAATCCAGCTGGGTCAGCTTGCTGCCCAATCCTCATAGGTATGAACCCCTCTGCAGGTGGTGAGCCCACAGGTGGACATCATGGTCCTTGATGTTAGTTCATAGGGGTGCTGACAAAGTTTTGAGTTGATGGGGGAAACCGGAGTACCCGGAGGAAACCCATCCAGACACGGGGAGAACATGCAAATTCCACACAGAAAGGCCTCCGACCCGGGATCGAACTCCAAGAACCTTCTTGCTGTGAGGCTTGAGTGTTGCCACTCAGCCGCTGCCGACTGATACATCTGTACCTACAAGGACCTCAGTCTGTCGTACATCTGCACCTAAAAGGACCTCAGTCTGCCGAACATCTTGCTGCACCTAAAAGGACCTCAGTCTGCCGTACATCTCCACCTAAAAGGACCTCAGTCTGCTGTACATCTCCAACTAAAAGGACCTAAGTATGCAGAACATATGCACCTAAAGGACCTCAGTCTGCTGTACATCTCCACCTAAAAGGACCTCAGTCTGCTGTACATCTCCACCTAAAAGGACCTCAGTCTGCTGTACATCTGCACCTAAAAGGACCTCAGTCTGCTGTACATCTGCACCTAAAAGGACCTCAGTCTGCTGTACATCTCCACCTAAAAGGACCTCAGTCTGCTGTACATCTGCACCTAAAAGGACCTCAGTCTGCTGTACATCTCCACCTAAAAGGACCTCAGTCTGCTGTACATCTCCACCTAAAAGGACCTCAGTCTGCCGTACATCTGCACCTAAAAGGACCTCAGTCTGCTGTACATCTGCACCTAAAAGGACCTCAGTCTGCCGTACATCTTCACCTAAAAGGACCTCAGTCTGCTGTACATCTGCACCTAAAAGGACCTCAGTCTGCCGTACATCTGCACCTAAAAGGACCTCAGTCTGCCGTACATCTGCACCTAAAAGGACCTCAGTCTGCTGTACATCTGCACCTAAAAGGACCTCAGTCTGCTGTACATCTGCACCTAAAAAGACCTCAGTCTGCCGAACATCTCCAGCTAAATGGACCTCAGTTTGCTGTACATCTCCACCTAAAAGGACCTCAGTTTGCTGAACATCTCCACCTAAAAGGACCTCAGTCTGCTGTACATCTGCACCTAAAAGGACCTCAGTCTGCCGTACATCCGCACCTAAAAGGACCTCAGTCTTCCGTACATCTCCACCTAAAAGGACCTCAGTCTGCTGTACATCTGCACCTAAAAGGACCTCAGTCTGCCGTACATCTGCACCTAAAAGGACCTCAGTCTGCCGTACATCTGCACCTAAAAGGACCTCAGTCTGCTGTACATCTGCACCTAAAAGGACCTCAGTCTTCTGTACATCTGCACCTAAAAGGACCTCAGTCTGCCGTACATCTGCACCTAAAAGGACCTCAGTCTGCCGTACATCTGCACCTAAAAGGACCTCAGTTTGTCGTACATCTGCACCTAAAAGGACCTCAGTCTGCCGTACATCTGCACCTAAAAGGACCTCAGTCTTCCGTACATCTCCACCTAAAAGGACCTCAGTCTGCTGTACATCTGCACCTAAAAGGACCTCAGTCTTGTGTATATCTGGACCTAAAAGGACCTCAGTCTGCTGTACATCTCCACCTAAAAGGACCTCAGTCTGTCGTACATCTGCACCTAAAAGGACCTCAGTCTTCCGTACATCTCCACCTAAAAGGACTTCAGTCTCCCATACATCTCCACCTAAAAGGACCTCAGTCTGCTGTACATCTCCACCTAAAAGGACCTCAGTTTGCTGAACATCTCCACCTAAAAGGACCTCAGTCTGCTGTACATCTCAACCTAAAAGAACCTCATTCTGCTGTACATCTGCACCTAAAAGGACCTCAGTCTGCTGTACATCTGTATCTAAAAGTACCTCAGTCTGCCGTACATCTGTACCTAAAAGAACCTCAGTCTGCCATATATCTCCACCTAAGAGGACCTCAGTCTGCCGTACATTTGCACCCAAAAGGACCTCTGTCTGCCGTACATCTGCACCTAAAAGGACCTCAGACTGTCATACATCTCCACCTAAAAGGACCTCAGTCTGCCGTACATCCGTACCTAAAAGGACCTCAGTCTGCCGTACATCTGCACCCAAAAAGACCTCAGTCTGCCGTACATCTGCACCTAAAAGGACCTCAGTCTGCCGTACATCTGCACCTAAAAGGACCTCAGTCTGCTGTACATCTGCACCTAAAAGGACCTCAGTCTGCTGTACATCTCCACCTAAAAGGACCTCAGTCTGCTGTACATCTCCACCTAAAAGGACCTCAGTCTGCTGTATATCTGGACCTAAAAGGACCTCAGTCTGCTGTACATCTGCACCTAAAAGGACCTCAGTCTGCTGTATATCTGGACCTAAAAGGACCTCAGTCTGCCGAATACCTCCAGCCAAAAGGACCTCAGTCTGCCGTACATCTGCACCTAAAAAGACCTCAGTCTGCCGAATATCTCCAGCCAAAAGGACCTCAGTCTGTTGTACAGCTCCACCTAATAGGACCTCAGTCTGCCGTACATCTGCATCTAAAAGGACCTCAGTCTGCCATACATCCGCACCTAAAAGGACCTCAGTCTGCCCTACATCTGCACCTAAAAAGGACCTCAGTCTGCCATACATCCGCACCTAAAAGGACTTTATCTGCCGTACATCTGCAACTAAAAAGACCTCATTCTGCCGAATATCTCCAGTCAAAAGGACCTCAGTCTGTTGTACATCTGCATCTAAAAGGACCTCAGTCTGCCGTACATCCGCACCTAAAAGGACCTCAGTTTGCCGTACATCTGCACCTAAAAGGACCTCAGTCTGCCGTACATCCGCACCTAAAAGGACCTCAGTCTGCTGTACATTTGCAACAAAAAGGACCTCAGTCTCCCCTACTTCTGCAGGTAAAAGGACCTCAGTCTGCCGTACCTCTGCACCTAAAAAGACCTTAGTCTGCTGAACATCTCCAGCTGAAAGGGCCTCAGTCTGCTGTACATCTGTATCTAAAAGTACCTCAGTCTGCCGTACATCCGTACCTAAAAGGACCTCAGTCTGCCGTACATCTGCACCTAAAAGGACCTCAGTCTGCCGAACATCTCCAGCTAAATGGACCTCAGTCTGCCGTACATCTGCACCTAAAAGGACCTCAGTCTGCCGTACATGTGCACCTAAAAGGACCTCGTACATCTGCACCTAAAAGGACCTCAGACTGTCGTACATTTCCACCTAAAAGGACCTCCTTCTGCCGTACATCTGCACCTAAAAGGACCTCAGTCTGCTGTATATCTCCATCTAAAAGGACCTCAGTCTCCACCTAAAAGGACCTCAGACTGTCGTACATCACCTAAAAGGACCTCAGTCTGCCATATATCTGCACCTAAAAGGATCTCAATCTCCTGTATGTCTGGACCTAAAAGGACCTCAGTCTGCCGAATATCTCCAGCCAAAAGGACCTCAGTCTGCCTTACATCTGCACCTAAAAAGACCTCAGTCTGCCGAATATCTCCAACCAAAAGGACCTCAGTCTGTTGTACAGCTCCACCTAAAAGGACCTCAGTCTGCCGTACATCTGCATCTAAAAGGACCTCAGTCTGCCGTACATCCGCAACTAAAAGGACCTCAGTCTGCCATACATCCGCACCTAAAAGGACCTCAGTCTGCCGTACATCCGCACCTAAAAGGACTTTATCTGCCGTACATCTGCAACTAAAAAGACCTCATTCTGTCGAATATCTCCAGTCAAAAGGACCTCAGTCTGTTGTACATCTGCATCTAAAAGGACCTCAGTCTGCCGTACATCCGCACCTAAAAGGACCTCAGTCTGCCGTACATCCGCACCTAAAAGGACCTCAGTCTGCCGTACATCCGCACCTAAAAGGACCTCAGTCTGCTGTACATCTCCACCTAAAAGGACCTCAGTCTGCTGTACATTTCCACCTAAAAGGACCTCAGTCTCCACCTAAAAGGACCTCAGACTGTCGTACATCTCCAACTAAAAGGACCTCAGTCCGCTGTACATCTGTACCTAAAAGGACTTCAGTCTTCTGTACATCTCCAACTAAAAGGACCTCAGTCTGCCGTACTTCTGCACCTAAAAAGACCTCAGTCTGCCGAACATCTCCAGCTAAATGGACCTCAGTTTGCTGTACATCTCCACCTAAAAGGACCTCAGTTTGCTGAACATCTCCACCTAAAAGGACCTCGTACATCTGCACCTAAAAGGACCTCAGACTGTCGTACATCTCCACCTAAAAGGACCTCAGTCTGTCGTACATCCGTACCTAAAAGGACCTCAGTCTGCCGTACATCTGCACCCAAAAAGACCTCAGTCTGCTGAACATCTCCAGCTAAATGGACCTCAGTCTGCCGTACATCTGCACCTAAAAGGACCTCAGTCTGCCGTACATGTGCACCTAAAAGGACCTCGTACATCTGCACCTAAAAGGACCTCAGACTGTCGTACATTTCCACCTAAAAGGACCTCCTTCTGCCATACATCTGCACCTAAAAGGACCTCAGTCTGCTTTATATCTCCATCTAAAAGGACCTCAGTCTCCACCTAAAAGGACCTCAGACTGTCGTACATCACCTAAAAGGACCTCAGTCTGCCGTATATCTGCACCTAAAAGGATCTCAGTCTCCTGTATATCTGGACCTAAAAGGACCTCAGTCTGCCGAATATCTCCAGCCAAAAGGACCTCAGTCTGCCGTACATCTGCACCTAAAAAGACCTCAGTCTGCCGAATATCTCCAACCAAAAGGACCTCTGTCTGTTGTACAGCTCCACCTAAAAGGACCTCAGTCTGCCGTACATCTGCACCCAAAAGGACCTCAGACTGTCATACATCTCCACTTAAAAGGACCTCAGTCTCCACCTAAAAGGACCTCAGACTGTCGTACATTTCCACCTAAAAGGACCTCCTTCTGCCGTACATCTGCACCTAAAACGACCTCAGTCTACCGTACCTCTGCACGTAAAAGGACCTCAGTCTGCCGAACATTTCCAGCTAAAAGGACCTCAGTCTGCTGAACTTCTCCACCTAAAAGGTCCTCAGTCTGCTGTACATCTGGACCTAAAAGGACCTCATTCTGCTGTACAGCTCCACCTAAAAGGACCTCAGTCTGCTGTACATCTGCACCTAAAAGGATCTCAGTCTGTTGTATATCTGGACTTAAAAGGACTTCAGTCTGCCGAATATCACCAGTCAAAAGGACCTCAGTCTGTTGTACAGCTCCACCTAAAAGGACCTCAGTCTGCCGTACATCTGCATCTAAAAGGACCTCAGTCTGCCGTACATCCGCACCTAAAAGGACCTCAGTTTGCCGTACATCCGCACCTAAAAGGACCTCAGTCTGCCTTACATCTGCACCTAAAAAGACCTCAGTCTGCCGAATATCTCCAACCAAAAGGACCTCAGTCTGTTGTACAGCTCCACCTAAAAGGACCTCAGTCTGCCGTACATCTGCATCTAAAAGGACCTCAGTCTGCCGTACATCCGCAACTAAAAGGACCTCAGTCTTCCATACATCCGCACCTAAAAGGACCTCAGTCTGCCGTACATCCGCACCTAAAAAGAACTTATCTGCCGTACATCTCCACCTAAAAGGACCTCAGTCTCCACCTAAAAGGACCTCAGACTGTTGTACTTCTGCACCTAAAAAGACCTCAGTCTTCTGAACATTTCCACCTAAAAGGACCTCCTTCTGCTGAACATCTCCAGCTAAAAGGACCTCCTTCTGCCGTACATCTGCACCTAAAAGGACCTCAGTCTGCTGTATATCTCCATCTAAAAGGACCTCAGTCTCCACCTAAAAGGACCTCAGACTGTCGTACATCACCTAAAAGGACCTCAGTCTGCCGTATATCTGCACCTAAAAGGATCTCAGTCTCCTGTATATCTGGACCTAAAAGGACCTCAGTCTGCCGTACTTCTGCACCTAAAAGGACCTCAGTCTGCTGTACTTCTGCACCTAAAAAGACCTCAGTCTGCCGAACATCTCCAGCTAAAAGGACCTCAGTCTGCTGTACATCTCCACCTAAAAGGACCTCAGTCTGCTGAACATCTCCACCTAAAAGGACCTCAGTCTGCTGTACATCTGGACCTAAAAGGACCTCAGTCTGCCGTACATAACCTAAAAGAGCCTCAGTCTGCCGTACTTCTGTACCTAAAAGGACCTCAGTCTGCTGTATATCTCCATCTAAAAGGACCTCAGTCTCCACCTAAAAGGACCTCAGACTATCGTACATCACCTAAAAGGACCTCAGTCTTCCGTATATCTGCACCTAAAAGGATCTCAGTCTCCTGTATATCTCAACCTAAAAGAGCCTCAGTCTGCTGTACTTCTGCAGGTAAAAGGACCTCAGTCTGCTGTACATCTGTACCTAAAAGGACCTCAGTCTGCCGTACATCTGCACCTAAAAGGACCTCGTACATCTGCACCTAAAAGGACCTCAGACTGTCTTACATTTCCACCTAAAAGGACCTCCTTCTGCCGTACATCTGTACCTAAAAGGACCTCAGTCTGCTGTATATCTGTACCTAAAAGGACCTAAGTCTGCTGTACATCTGTACCTAAAAGGACCTCAGTCTGCCGTACATCTGCACCTAAAAGGACCTCGTACATCTGCACCTAAAAGGACCTCAGACTGCCGTACATCTCCATCTAAAAGGACCTCAGTCTCCACCTAAAAGGACCTCAGACTGTCGTACATCACCTAAAAGGACCTCAGTCTGCCGTATATCTGCACCTAAAAGGATCTCAGTCTCCTGTATATCTGGACCTAAAAGGACCTCAGTCTGCCGTACTTCTGCACCTAAAAGGACCTCAGTCTGCTGTACATCTGCACCTAAAAGGACCTCAGTCTGCTGTACTTCTGCACCTAAAAAGACCTCAGTCTGCCGAACATCTCCAGCTAAAAGGACCTCAGTCTGCTGTACATCTCCACCTAAAAGGACCTCAGTCTGCTGTACATCTGGACCTAAAAGGACCTCAGTCTGCCGAACATCTCCAGCTAAAAGGACCTCAGTCTGCTGTACATCTCCACCTAAAAGGACCTCAGTCTGCTGTACATCTGCACCTAAAAGGACCTCAGACTGTCATACATCTCCACCTAAAAAAACCTCAGTCTCCACCTAAAAGGACCTCAGTCTGCCGTACATCCATCCATCCATCTTCTCCCGCTTAATCCAGCTGGGTCGCGGGGGCAGCTTGCTGCCCAATCCTCATAGCACCTGACCCCCCCTATGAACCCCTCTGCAGGTGGTGAGCCCACAGGAGGGTGGACATCATGGTCCTTGATGTTAGTTCATAGGGGTGCTGACATGTTTTGAGTTGATGGGGGAAACCGGAGTACCCGGAGGAAACCCATCCAGACACGGGGAGAACATGCAAATTCCACACAGAAAGGCCCGGGCGACCCGGGGATCGAACCCGCAACCTTCTTGCTGTGAGGCTTGAGTGTTGCCACTCAGCCACCATGCCACCGTACATCTGTACCTAAAAGGACCTCAGTCTGCCGTACATCTGCACCTAAAAGGACCTCAGTCTGCTGTACATCTGCACCTAAAAGGACCTCAGACTGTCATGCATCTCCACCTAAAAGGACCTTAGTCTCCACCTAAAAGGACCTCAGTCTGCCGTACTTCTGCAGGTAAAAGGACCTCGGTCTGCCGAACATCTGCACCTAAAAAGACCTCAGTCTGCCGAACATCTCCAGCTAAAAGTAACTCAGTCTGCTGAACATCTCCACCTAAAAGGACCTCAGTCTGCTGTACATCTGGACCTAAAAGGACCTCAGTCTGCTGTACATCTGCACCTAAAAGGACCTCAGTCTGCTGTACATCTGCACCTAAAAGGACCTCAGTCTGCTGTACATCTGTACCTAAAAGGACCTCAGTCTGCTGTACATCTGGACCTAAAAGGACCTCAGTCTGCCGTACATCTCCACCTAAAAGGACCTCAGTCTGCTGTATATCTGGACCTAAAAGGACCTCAATCTGCCTGAATGATTCTGCTAATATGACTCAGGCACACTTCCCACTTATTGCAGTTCAACAGACTGAGCTAACAAACAGAGACTGTATACAAGTGTCTTAGTGTAGAGTACTTTCAGTGCAGTTATCTCCTCCCTTCAGGTATAGGGCAGTGATCACCATTGTCTAGAACTGAAGCAGGAGCTTGGATGAGCTGCAAAATCTATTTGATCAAAAGAACTTTTGTCCAATAATGATCATTATTGTTTGCACAAATGTGGACTGTAAATGTGATCCTAATTGTCCTGTGTTGCCGTGGTGATGCTCAGAGGTGCGCCGGTGTTGGTGTGGGGCCGGACACAAGCAGCTCACCCACATATGTGTACCCAGAGCCGGTGAAGAGGCTGGTGCGTGCAGCCTTCCCCCAGGACCTGTGCAGGTACCAGGACCCCAGCCACAGCCAGGTACATTCTGAGGCACAGCTGATCATTTGTAGCTGATGTCATTGACAGTGGGACTGTGTTGCAGGTGGTGTACGTGAGTGTGGAGGATCTGCACAGACTGTCTGCACAATGAACAGGCCGGACATATGTCAGAGATCAGCAGCTGTGCTAATGTCATAGTGAAATTATCGCTATACAAACACTTTCAATAAAGCTTTAGTAAAAACAAGTGTGTGGCAGAATTATGGGTATTTGTTTGTGAACATTACAACACCACAAAGTCATTACTGCAGACACGGCATCTCATTGTTTAATGCACTTGTGTTTCAGATCACAAACTTCTATAGGCCATCCATCCATCTTCTCCCGCTTAATCCTGCTGGAGCAGCTTGCTGCCCAATCCTCATAGCACCTGACATGAGCGGTGGCTAACACTCATGCCTCACAGCAAGAAGTTTGGGAAGGGAAGGGTTCGATCCCCGGGTCGCCCGGGCCTTTCTGTGTGGAGTTTGCATGTTCTCCCCGGTTTCTCCCATCAACTCAAAACATGCAGCACCTGAACTAACATCAAGGACCATGACGTCCACCCTCCTGTGGCTCCACTCACAGAGGGATTCATGGGGGGTCAGGTGCTATGAGGATTGGCATGCTGCCCCTGCGACCCAGATGGATAAAGCGGAAGAAGATGGATGGATGAATAATAACAGATATAGTATAATTAATAATAACAAAGATATAGTATATATAATAATAACATAGGTATAGTATATGGAATAATTACACAGATATAGTATATATAATAACATAGATATAGTATGCATACTAATAACACAAGGATACTATACATAATGCCAACATAGAAACAGTTTAAATAATGATGAGAGAAATAGTAGTCTAAAGTCTAAACAGAGTGTGTTTTAGCAGTCTTAAAGAAGGGCAGGAGCTGAGCTGTTAGTGGAGCCGGAGCATTAAAAAACAAACTGAAATGGAATAAACAATAGATTATTCCCTGCAAATATGGCATTTTCAAAACAATAAAGTACACAACTATAATATTAACATGGTGATCTAAATAGGCATATATTATGTGTTAGAAGTGTAATAGCCCTACTTCTTTAAGGATTACTCATTAAAGTATTATTTTCTGATCTCTGTTCTAATGGAGTTTCCTCATCACAAACACACCTGGAGTTGTGTTTTGTTTCATTCACATGTTGAACACAAACCTGCACATTTAGGCTGGGCTCGTTTCTCAAACAGAAAACACTCTGCTCCATCTCATATGATAATACAGGAAGTGCTCCTTATGTGTTTTACAGATGTAAAACACATAAGGAGGCCTATATATTTAGCCCCGGTACTACCCCACCAAACCCAGTCGTGAGTGGTTCAAACTCTCAGCGCTGTTACATGAAGACTGGAGTTTACAGCTTCTCCTACAGCAGCACTTACGCCTCTGACCTGCACGGGGCGCTATTCCATCACAAAAGCCCACTACACAGCACTCTGCGCCTGAAGTTCTGAAGCCAAGTGGAATTGTGAGGGCCATTGGTGGTGGGATAAGTTCAGAGCGGTGCGTGGATTAGTGCGTGTGCGGCTGCTGTGGCGCGCTCCGGGACGCGTACGGGACTCACGGGACTCTCCGCGGGAATATGGCGCTCTGTGGAGGACGCTGGCCCGGTTTGGCACACTCCTGCGGCGGAGACCGAAGTCGGTGAAAGTGTTGGGCTCTGGAGCGATGGACGGGAGCGGGGGGGACCCTTCTGAGCGGGTGCACACTCTGAGCGTGGCGGCCTACCTGCTCTGCTGGGCCCTGCTGCGCTGGTACCAGGTCAGTCCCCTCACAGGACATGTGCAGGCTGCTGTTTATTAAGATCAACTGCAACAAGTTTGGTTTCAGGTCCTCTGTTGTTCCAAGTGGACTCTTGAGAGCTTTTAGCACGTTACAAAGCTGTTTCCTCCTCAAAAACTGACCGGAGTTGTGTTTTGTTTCACTTACACATGTTTGAGTAACTCTTTATTGTTAGTTTGTCTACATCTCCAAGTTAGCTTTCTTTTACCTTTAATTTCGTAGTGATTCTCAATTTGGTTTAAACCCAGAGTGGAGCTCGTTTTTATTACCACATGACATAACAAAGTGGAAAAGACTTTCTGTTTGAGAGAAGAACTAAATATACAGGGTTAAACGTGGGTGAATGCAACAAAACAACTCCAGGTACATTATAACACAGATCAGACAATAGTGTCATATGGGCTCTTTAAGATTGACCTCTGTGGTTTATTATCTTCTTATTTAGGCTACATCTGATTTACAATTTAGGTATGGGCTGTTTCAAACAAAATTAAACTTTAGCATAGGCAGGTTGGGAATGAAACTTGTTGCCTAATGAAGTGGGCATAACCAAAATATTTTAAAGGCACAACTTTTCTGGCGAAGGATCCATCAAATGCTTTTCTCCATGGAAATGTTATTGTTTTGTCTGGAATGGTATGGGATTAAACTGCTGTTGTGTTCTTAGGGAAGACACTTGTGTGCATGGCAGGACTCCCTTAAAAAGAGATCAGTAATCTCATTGGGACTTTCCTGTTTAAATAAAGGTTAAAAAATAGGATTTATTTATGTTAAATTAAACTAATCTTCAATTTAATATAAACATTCACTTGAATCATTTGGATCATTTCAGTCCTGGAGCATTTTGATCTTTGGAGGCGTAGACAGACTAACAATAAAGAGTTACTCAAACGTGTGTGAATGAAACAAAACAACTCCAGGTCTGGTTTTGGACAGATAACAACATTCCAACATGGTTTAAAACTCACAAGAGACAGTCTAGGACCTGTAAAAGTATTAAACAAATGTAACAAATTACCCTTTTTACTGCATTTTCTTTTATTAAAAACATATAGCCTACAAAAATTGTAAATGTTGCATATGTTCAAAACAACCTTCACTGTATGATGGAGTATTTTGAGCCTTCCTATGCTCACTCAGCACTGCTCACTGTAGAAAATGGGACATTGTTGTGTGTGGTCCATGAAGCATGCTCACTCTCAGCTCTGTGTTTGGAGCCGTCCAACTCTCCATGTGCAGCATTAACGCTGTCTCAGGTGCTGCCACTGATCACATGACCATGTTGTGCTTCATTCTGTAATGAACAGAAGTGTTCTGAATCAGCAGTGAGCGAGGCCTGCTTCAAACCACCAGTCCCCCCATTAACATAGATTCAGTTTATGTTGTCATTTGGACATTTTAAATCACAATATTCATCTAAAACTACTTAATAAATTAAACATGTCCACTGACTTCCAGACGGGAAAACTGCAGATCCCAGTGAGCCGATTCCCGCCTGCCCTACAGTGTGTTGTCAAACATGACATACATTACTCACTTACTCAAATACATCTTTGAGAGGGTAAATGAAACAGTTATAACATGGTTCTAAGCTCAGAATAGGTCTCTTTAAAAGAGGGGGTATTTTTACTAATACTACTGAGTATTAACTGCATATTTAGATCACCTTTACCTTTTATTCTTTTGAAAATACTATAAAATATGTTCATTATTAAAGTATTATAAGTTACACTTAAGTTTTTGCTGCTCTGTTCCCCTCCCTTTGCTTTTGACACCTCTCTATCTCACACACACACACACACACACACCTCTCTATCTCACACACACACACACCTCTCTCTCACACACACACACACACGCACACACACACACACACACACACCTCTCTCTCTCTCACACACACACACACACACACACACACACACACACACACACACACACACACACACACACACACACACACACACACACACACACACACACCTCTCTCTCTCTATAACACACACACACACACACACACCTCTCTCTCTCTCTCTCACACACACACACACACACACTCACTCACACACTCACACACACACACCTCTCTCACACACACACTCACACACACACACACACCTCTCTCACACACACACTCACACACACAAACACACACACACACACGCACACACACACACACACACACACCTCTCTCTCACACACACACACACACACACACACTCACACACCTCTCTCTCACACACACACACACACACACTCACACACCTCTCTCTCTCTCACACACCTCACACACACACACACACACACACACATACACACACCTCTCTCTCACACACACACACACACACACCTCTCTCTCTCTCACACACACACACACACACACACACACACACACACCACACACACACACAGCTCTCTCTCACACACACACACCTCAGAGCAGACACACGGTGACTCACACAGGGTCCGACTGTTTCATTCACAGATAGTCTGGGCTGTCTTCACGTGACATTCACAATCACAACATAGCAGAATCCTTCTGGTTTAGCCTGAGCTGAGGACAGGGCAGTTTATCTGTCATACTACTGCTTTATGCTTAATACTTATATGGCCAGACTTTTTAGATAGATATTACTGTACTTATAACCATTTTTAAATATTTTTACTCTGCAGCAGTTACAGAGAGAGGGGCACTATTTTTCAATAAAAAGATGAACTGGAGTAGGAGTCCATGGAGCTGGATCGTGCCCATGCTCACTTCCTGTTTGGAGTAATACCTGAGTTCCAGAGTGCTGTTATTGTGGAAATGACTGTGCCAGTGTCTGTAGCCCTGTGCCTGCCTTTTCATCAATGTATTTCTTTTGTTTGTCTCCATAGAAACTCAGATGCCAAGCAGCTCATCAACAGGTAAGAGACCCCCCACATACACACACACGTATACACACAAACAAACACACATATACAAACACACACACATACATACACTCACATACACGTATACACACAAACAAACACACATACACTCACACACACGTATACACACAAACAAACACACATATACAAACACACACATACACACATACACTCACACACACGTATACACACAAACAAACACACCTATACAAACACACACACATACATACACTCACACACACGTATACACACAAACAAACACACATATACAAACACACACACATACATACACTCACACACACGTATACACACAAACAAACACACATTTACAAACACACACCCACATACACTCACACACACGTATACACACAAACAAACACACATATACAAACACACACACACACATACACTCACACACACGTATACACACAAACAAACAAACACACACACATATACAAACACACACACACACATACACTCACACACACGTATACACACAAACAAACACACATATACAAACACACATACACTCACACACACGTATACACACAAACAAACACACATATACAAACACACACACACATACACTCACACACACGTATACACACAAACAAACACACATATACAAACACACATACACTCACACACACGTATACACACAAACACACACATATACAAACACACACACACACACACATACACACACGTATACAAACAAACACACACATATACAAACACACACACATACACACACGTATACAAACAAACACACGCACACACATATACAAACACACACATACACATACACACACGTATACAAACACACACATACACACACATATACAAACACACACATACACATACACACACATATACAAACACACACACACACACGTATACAAACAAACACACGCACACACATATACAAACACACACATACACACACGTATACAAACAAACACACGCACACACATATACAAACACACACATACACATACACACACGTATACAAACACACACATACACACACATATACAAACACACACACGTATACAAACACACACACACACATACACACACATATACAAACACACATACACAGCAGCTACTGCTGTGTGGGAGCTCAGGTGGTGAAGCCACTAATCTGGTCCCACTCTCGACATTAAAACATTGGTTGAGCGGTCAGATCCCACAGGTTGGTGGTGTGATTCCAGCTCCCGCAGATGAATTGTCACTGGGTCCTTGGGCAAGACACTTAACCCAGCTCACCCCAGTGTCTGTGTACACTGGTGTGTGAGTGTGTGTGTGAATGGGTCTGTGGTTCCTTATTGCAAAGTGCTTTGAGTGCCTTGAAGGTGGAAAAGCTCTGTATAAAAATGTGACCATTTACCATTTACACAGAGCCACACTCATGTATGTATCTATAAATGAGGAAATGACAGACAACTTTAAATTGAGCTTTAAAATTAACATCTAGTGTCGACCACTAAACATGCTCTTCTACAAGTTCATTTCATGAATCATCATTATGAATAAGCATGTTAATATGGGATCAGCATCACCGTGTGTATGTGAAGGAGTGTATGATTAGATGTAACCCAGTAGCATGGGCTCGCCAAGTGGTCCAGTTGATGTATGAACGGCTGCTCCACCTGACCCTAAGCCTGCTCCGTCCAGGGGTCTGATCCTGGGCTAATCTACATTCCTCCAGGAGCTGTGGAGCAGGTCAAGGGAGGCCAAAGCTGCACACTGCATGAGAGGGAGCGATTTGTCTGGGTTAATTTATTTAGTATGTTTTTAGCCAAAAGATAGAGTACAATAAAGCATTTTGGGCTTGTGTTTACAGGGCCCATATTACCTTATTTTCTCATCTGATACAATGTAGTTTCCAATGTTTCCAGTGAATGAATGTTCTTCTCTCAAACAGAAAACACATGGTTCCACCTTGTGATGTCATTAAGTGGTAATTCCGGAAGTGTTCCACTGTGTTTTAAACTCCATACACTTTCACTATAATCATTTTAAGAAATTTGGACATAGCATTGGCATTCTCTACTGTACTAAAGGTAAAAGGAGCTGTTCACTTGGAAACTAACCCTGCTAAGGCCAGATGGTATTGGAATTGGTTTTGATGATTGAGTCTATTCTTTAGTATCAAAATTGTGTTTGAAATCTTACTGTGACAACACTACTGGAGAATGAGCCTGTCTGTCTGTGGTGTGTGACCTCTCTCTCCTCCTGACCGGGCAGACTCACTGGACTCACTGGACTCACTGGACTCACTGGACACACTGGACGTATGGCTCTCTGGCTCTGGCTCTCTGGTTCTCATTCTGGTTCTGTGCTGAGCTTTAAATGGGAGCTGGTTGCAAAGGGCCAGACCACAGGCAGCAGCAGTCTGAGGACATTTTTAACATGAGTCTGCTCCAGTGTTCAGCAGGGCCACAGTGCACGACAGGACGGGACGCTCCCACACACATCAGAAAAAGAAAAGCCATGAAATAACTATTTATCCAACGATGCGGCTCCGCAGATTCTGGTCAGGTTTACAGCTGGTTTTTGTTTCACAGATTCTGGTGGAAACTCAGAACACAGAAGGCCCTAGTGCATATGGTGCAGTGGCAGAGTGATTAGCACTCTGGCCTCACAGAGGAGGCCCTGGATAGGTTGGTGGTGCAATTCCAGCTCCCACAGATAAATACTGCTGTTATGTCCTTGCCTCCAGTGTCTGTGTACACTGGTGTATGAGTGTGCGTGTGTGCGTGTGTGCGTGTGTGTGTGTGTGTGTGCATGTGTGCGTGCGTGCGTGTTTGTGTGTATGTTTGTGTGATCCTGGTTGTGATTCTATCACCAAACTGCTTTAGATGAATAATGGAGTTCACACTCAACATGAATATGATCTCTGTTTGTTATAATTGACTGTATTGCTTAGTACCAGAAAAAGCACAAAGTGTCTTGTTTCACCTGGTGAACTTTCACAGAGCTTCACAGATCCCTTTGAGACCGTTGTAGAGTATAAGAATGACTTTTTAGTCTTAAACATTCACCAGTCTGTCTGTCTGAGGAGCACTGTGGGCTTCTGTGTGGACTATTGCCCCTGACCCTGCTGAGGCTGGCACCACACTGCCCACAGATTAGCCTCTTTAAAACCAGGTCAAATCTGATGAAATCCTGTTCATTCATATTCACCACACCTCTGATTAAAGAATGACACAGAACTGAGCAACAAATCATGTTTGTGAATCCAAACATCTCAAATCACTGATAAGCTTGTGTTTATACAGAGTCTATCTTTGAACAGGAAAGGAAAGCATGAATTATTATTAGAATAAGGAGTAGAGTCTGCAGTAGACAGGAGCAGACAGGAGCAGGCAGGAGCAGGCAGGAGCAGTGTGTGTAGAATTAGACAGGAGCAGACAGGAGCAGAGTGTGCAGTATTAGACAGGAGCAGACAGGAGCAGAGTGTGCAGTATTAGACAGAAGCAGACAGGAGCAGGCAAGAGCAGAGTGTGTAGTATTAGACAGGAGCAGACAGGAGCAGGCAGGAGCAGACAGGAGCAGACAGGAGCAGACAGGAGCAGGCAGGAGCAGAGTGTGCAGTATTAGACAGGAGCAGACAGGAGCAGACAGGAGCAGGCAGGAGCAGAGTGTGTAGTATTAGACAGGAGCAGACAGGAGCAGAGTGTGTAGTATTAGACAGGAGCAGACAGGAGCAGGCAGGAGCAGAGTGTGCAGTATTAGACAGGAGCAGACAGGAGCAGACAGGAGCAGTGTGCTGGGGGCCTCTGGCTGTAGTTGTCATGTAAATGAAGAGCACATACATGAGCTGCTCCTGCAGTTACTGTGGGAGACTGAGGAAGAGGAGGCTGTCCCACTGTGGACTGGGACAGACATTTTGTGTTAGCGATAGATACAAAGTTACCAGCAACTTTTGGGGGTAAATTATTTCAATAAATATAGGATGAAAGGACACGTGGCACATATGGGACAGCCAAAGTGCTGCTGCTCGAGGGTTTTAACTGAGAAATGGCCCTAACAGCACTAACATCCCTGAAATATATATATTGGTACTTGCATAGCAATATGGGTACCTGCATTTTATAGAGCCAGTACTGATATATCAATACTATATCAATCAATACTGATACTGATACTCTAGTGTGGACACTGCAGACTGAGGAGGCTGCCCCACAGTGGGCACGTCACATTACACTACACATGCTTAAAGTTCATATTGAACATTTTTATTCACTTTAGTCGACGAGGTTAAGATATTATTGTAGCCACTGCTGCCCTGAGACAGACTGACCAAAGTGAGGCTGACAGTCTGCACCATCAGCCCCTCAAACCCCCACTAACCCCACACACACCCCACACACCCCACATTCATACTCGGCAATGTGGGTGAAGTGTTGGTGCTGGTGTTCATTCTCCCATCTAAGCACCAACCAGGCCCAAACCTGCTTAGCTGTCAAGATCAGACAAGATCAGGCATTAACAAGGTGGTATGTAACACTTAGGGCATCTGTCTTAAAAATGTGTCCAATGGTTCATTAACCCTAATGTGAATCCTGTAAAAACATTAGTGCATTTCTCCTGCTCTGGTGGATTTAAGGCGAGTAGAGCCGTGACCTTGGAGCAGTATATCTGTGGGCTCACAATGTAACAGCTGAACTCCTCCCTCAGACTCAGACCTGTACAGTGTAGAGGAGAGGGAGGTGGGGGAGGAGGGGGAGGAGCCATTGTCCTTGTGCTGGTGTTTGGCTCCTGGAGGTCTGAGGGCCCTTGGCCATAGTTTCCAAGTCTGCTTCTTTATAGCTACTTTTATTTAAAATAGTGTGTTCCTGAGTGGCACTTTCATGTAAAAACAATGCACTCTTTTTTTTTTAGTTTACAATCCCATCTGGCTCTAGACCTGACTGTAGACCCTCCAGATTAGACCATGGCAGTGCTGGCTCATACAGTACTTTGTGTAGATCCTGCATGTTACACTCTGACAGTGGAATAGACCTGACAGTTTGGTACACTATTATAGTATAGTACAGCATGCATATTGAACACTGTCAGAGTAGTAGACCTCACAGATTAGACCCTGGCACTATAGTAGACCTCACAGATTAGACCAAGGCAGTGTAGTGGATGTTTTAGTGTGTAGACCCTGAGTATTTGATCCAGACAATGTTGTAAATTCTTATAGTGTAAACTCTGACAGTTGTGGATTCTATTATAATGTGGTAGACCTGCAGATTAGACCCTGACAGTGTTGTAGACCCTGCAGATTAGAACGTGACAGTGTAGCAGACCCTCCAGATTAGAGCCTGACAGTGTAGCAGACCCTCCAGATTAGACCCTGACAGTGTGGTAGACCCTCCAGATTAGAGCCTGACAGTGTAGCAGACCCTCCAGATTAGACCCTGACAGTGTAGCAGACCCTCCAGATTAGACCCTGACAGTGTGGTAGACCCTCCAGATTAGACCCTGACAGTGTAGTAGGCCCTCCAGATTAGACCCTGACAGTGTAGCAGACCCTCCAGATTAGACCCTGACAGTGTAGCAGACCCTCCAGATTAGACCCTGACAGTGTGGTAGACCCTCCAGATTAGACCCTGACAGTGTAGTAGGCCCTCCAGATTAGACCCTGACAGTGTAGCAGACCCTCCAGATTAGAGTCTGACAGTGTAGCAGACCCTCCAGTTTAGACCCTGACAGTGTAGCAGATCCTCCAGATTAGACCCTGACAGTGTGGTAGACCCTCCAGATTAGACCCTGACAGTGTGGTAGACCCTCCAGATTAGAGCCTGACAGTGTAGTAGGCCCTCCAGATTAAACCCTGACAGTGTGGTAGACCCTCCAGACCCTGTCAGTGTGGTGTAGAGTTATGTCTGCTCGGTTCCCACACTCTCACATTAGTATTCCCAGTCCATCCCAGTCTGTTTAACTGCTGCTCCATTGTCCACTGTTACCATGACACAGTCCACAGCAGGGACCCGAGCCGGCCAAGTGACGCCTTTGTGATGAGTGGACCCCCCTCACCCCCCTCAGCCCCTGCGCTTGTTTAGCACACACATGAATAATCAGGTGCACTGTGTGTGGCTTTGGGACCCCCACTCATGTACACTTATGTAGTGACACAAGCAGGACAGGGACTTCCAGTGGTTTATACTATGACTGTGTACTCATAATTCATAATCGTAGTTTTTTTTCCGGTTGTGTTTATTGCCCTGAAAAACTGACAAACGTGCATCCTTTTTCCTGAATGGGCTTGCGTCTCCACAAACCTGACTCTTATTTGACATGGATTAGGGCCAAAGAGGGGAAATGTTGTTCCTCCATATTCCACATGCAGAATGTTCTGAAGTCTATATTTTTTGTATTTCCATTGAATCATGCAGGTGATGTGACTCCTCCTGTCTCCAGAAAGTCACATACTAGAGCTTTAACAGACAGTTTTGATATAAGTCCTGTTTTCATTCTGTTGATCTTTTAACTTTAAGCACGTCTCTGAAAAAACTAGTTTGAGAAGTCATGATTTCAATAATGATAAAACAATAGTAATTTTTAAATATATGTTTAATACTTTTTATATTAGTTGAATAATTGAGGATTCATTTGTTGTAATTCATATATTTTTATTATTATTTTATTTAGAAAAGGGACAATACATATTAATGAACATTAGTTTTCGCAACAAAAAAACACAAGATGATTACTAGTGTTTGGCCCCTCAGTGCTGCCTCCTTCTGGCCCCTCAGTGCAGTGCAGTGCTCTACTTTCCTGAAGGGAAACAGGTCAGCACATCCCTGACCCCAGAGGTCACCAGGTCAGCGCCCTACCCTGGGACAATAGAGGAGCCAAGTGTGCTGTTATGACTGCTGTAAAAATGGGTTTGTGTGGGGGACACAGCACTTAACTGTTTGAGCATGTAGGTGTTGTACAGATAGTGAACGCTTTTGGACTTTTGCTTTTATCCTATATATTTATTTATATTTATATAGCAGAGACCCAGCTACATCTTCTAACCAGCTTACATTTTAAAGGAACGGTATGTATCCTGCACTCTTATGTTTTAAAAAAGAACATGTGTCTCCACAGCCTTAACCTGCAGACAGAGGACACATTCTCAGTACAGTATATGGACAGACCTCATGTGAAAGCTCAGAACCTCCAGGATTCCCTCACTGAGCTGCAGAGGCTGCACTAGCACTGATTCTGACTGGAGAGAGGCATTATATGTTTAAACAGCACTGAAAGAACAGTTGAAAGAAAATGCAATTTCTTACCCAGATGTTAAATGTGCCATCCTAAAGTCAGTATGGTAGCAATAATAAGAATAAATGAAAGCAGGACAGTACATTAAAGCCTAAATAACAGTGCACAGGAACATTTCAACACAGTCACATAAAAGGTTGGATTGTGTAACGATTAAAGAACTCAGACAATGACAAGACAAAGACAGAGGAGCAGTGCGGTGAAGAGGAGGCAGATTTTGGAGGTATTTTTTGAAAAGATGAGAGACAGCCCCCTGATATTTCCAGACTGGTTCTTCTGAGATGCTCGCATAGAAAAGGATCTGGCTGAAGTCAAACGACTCAGTCTCTACACAGACTCCATGAGCTGCTTCTATGGTTACATGATGTGCATAACACTTTGGAAAATCTGTACAATGCTTTTGTAAATAAGAATAGATCAGTTTTACTTGTAGTAGAGCTATAGGACTGTAGTAGTACTGTCGTACTGTAGTACTGTAGAGCTGTAGGACTGTAGTAGTACTATAGTACTGTAGTAGAGCTGTAGGACTGTAGTAGTACTGTTGTACTGTAGTAGAGCTGTAGGACTGTAGTAGTACTGTCGTACTGTAGTACTGTAGAGCTGTAGGACTGTAGTAGTACTATAGTACTGTAGTAGAGCTGTAGGACTGTAGTAGTACTGTCGTACTGTAGTAGAGCTGTAGGACTGTAGTAGTACTGTCGTACTGTAGTAGAGCTGTAGGACTGTAGTAGTACTGTCGTACTGTAGTAGTACTGTCGTACTGTAGTAGAGCTGTAGGACTGTAGTAGTACTGTCGTACTGTAGTAGTACTGTCGTACTGTAGTAGAGCTGTAGGACTGTGGTAGAGCTGATGTACTGTAGTACAGCTGTAGTACTGTAGTAAAACTGCAGTACTGTAATAGATTTATAGTACTGCTGTAGTACTGTAGTAAAACTGCAGTACTGTAATAGAGCTATAGTACTGTAGTGAAGCTGCAGTACGGTAGTGAAGCTGCAGTACTGTAGTAAAGCTGCAGTACTGTAGTAGATCTGCAGTACTATAGTATAGCTGCAGTACTGTAGTAGAGCTGTAGTACTGTAGTACAGCTGTAGTAGAGCTGTAGTACTGTAGTAGAGCTGTAGTACTGTAGTAGAGTAGTAGTACTGTAGTGGAGCTGTAGTAATGTAGTAGAGCAGTAGTACTGTAGTAGAACTGTAGTACTGTAGTAGAGTGATAGTACTGTGGTAGAGCTGTAGTACTCTAGTAGAGCTGTAGTACTGTAGTACAGCTGTAGTAGAGCTGTAGTACTGTAGTGTAGCTGTAGTACTGTAGTAGCGCTGCAGTACTGTAGTAGTACTGTAGTACTGTAGTAGTACTGTAGTAGTACTGTAGTAGTACTGTAGTAGTACTGTAGTAGCTCTGTAGTATTGTAGTAGTACTGTAGTGGTACTGTAGTAGTACTGTAGTATCTCTGTAGCACTGTAGTGGTACTGTACTAGTACTGTAGTATATCGGTAGTACTGTAGTGGTACTGTACTAGTACTGTAGTATCTCGGTAGTACTGTAGTGGTACTGTAGTAGTACTGTAATAGTACTGTAGTATCTCTGTAGTACTGTAGTGGTACTGTAGTAGTACTGTAGTATCTCTGTAGTACTGTAGTGGTACTGTAGTAGTACTGTAGTAGTACTGTAGTGGTACTGTAGTAGTACTGTAGTAGTACTGTAGTAGTACTGTAGTAGTACTGTAGTAGCACTGTAGTACTGTAGTGGTACCGTAGTAGTACTGTAGTACTGTAGTGGTACTGTAGTAGTACTGTAGTAGCACTGTAGTGGTACCGTAGTAGTACTGTAGTAGTGTAGTAGTACTGTAGTATCTCTGTAGTACTGTAGTGGTACTGTAGTAGTACTGTAGTAGTACTGTAGTAGTACTGTAGTAGTACTGTAGTAGCACTGTAGTACTGTAGTAGTACTGTAGTGGCTGTAATTGTGGTACTGTAGTAGTGCTGTAGTAGGCTGTAGTACTGTAGCTGTAGTACTGTAGTAGTACTGTGGTAGTACTGTAGTGCACTGTAGTGTACTGCAGTGTGCTGTAGTAGTGCTGTAGTAGTGCTGTAGTGCTGTAGTACTGTAGTAGCACTGTAGTACTGTAGTGGTACCGTAGTAGTACTGTAGTAGTGTAGTAGTACTGTAGTAGTACTGTAGTTGTGCTGTAGTACTGTAGTAATACAGTAGTAGTGCTGTAGTCGCTCTGTAGTACTGCAGTAATACTGTCGTACTATAGTAGTACTGTAGTAGCTCTGTAGTAGTACTGTAGTAGTACTGTAGTAGTACTGTAGTACTGTAGAAGCTCTATAGTACTGTAGAAGCACTGTAGTAGTACTGTAGTAGTACTGTAGTAGTACTGTAGTGGTACTGTAGTAGTACTGTAGTATCTCTGTAGTATTGTAGTAGTACTGTAGTGGTACTGTAGTAGTACTGTAGTGTTACTGTAGTAGAACTGCAGTACTGGAGTAGTGCTGTAGTAGTACTGTAGTACTGTAGTAGTACTGTAGTAGCTCTGTAGTATTGTAGTAGTACTGTAGTGGTACTGTAGTAGTACTGTAGTATCTCTGTAGTACTGTAGTGGTACTGTACTAGTACTGTAGTATCTCTGTAGTACTGTAGTGGTACTGTAGCAGTACTGTAGTAGTACTGTAGTACTGTAGTACTGTTGTAGTTCTGTAGTAGTACTGTAGTACTGTAGCACTGCAATTGTGCATGTAGTACCGTAGTAGTACTGCAGTACTAGTAGGCACAGCAGCACTGTAGTAGCAGTAGTTCCGTAGTAGCAATCAGTTGCACCGTCTCCAGTAGCAATGTGCAGTAGTACTGTAGCACCGCACCGTAGCACTGCAGTAGCACCGTAGTATGTACACCGGTAGTACAGCACTAGCAGTGCATCACCGTAGCAGCAATTGCAGCACCGTAGCAGCACTCGTAGCATTACCGCAGCAGCACCGCAGCAGCACCGTAGTAATCTGCAGTACCCCTGCAGAAATAGTACCAGTCGTACCTGTAGCACCGTAGCAGTACCATAGTAGTAGTACACCGCAGTACCGTACCGCAGCAGCACCGTAGCAGCACCGCAGCAGTGTTGCAGCAGCAATTGCAGTGTAGTACTGTAGTACTGTAGTAGTACTGTAGTACTTGTAGTAGTAGTAGCAATTGCAGTAGTACTGGGTAGCATGTAGTACTGCAGAAGCTCTATAGCACTGTAGTTGTAACCAGTAGCAATTGTATAGTAATTGTAGTAGTACTGTAGTGCTAGTAGCACCAGCATCCTGTAGTATCGTAGTAGTAGTAGTACTGTAGTGTATTACAATTGCAGTATCAGTTGCAGCAGCACCGTAGTAGTACTGTAGTAGTACTCTGTGTATGTAGTAGAACTGTAGTAGTAATTGTAGTAGCAGTGCCAGTGCAGTAGTACCTGCAGTAGTACTGCAGTAGCCTGTAGCATTGTAGCAGTACCAGAAAGTGGCGCAATTGCAGTAGTACCTGCAGCATCCTGTAGTACAATTGCAGTAGTAATTCTAGTACCAGCATTACTTGTAGTAGTCAGCTTGTAGTAGTACTGTACCGTAGTACTGTAGTAATTCATTACTGCAGCACCACCACAGTAGTACTGCAATAGTACCTGCAGCATCTCCGTAGTACCGTAGTACTCAGTACCGCTGTAGTCCTGTAGTAGTACCGTAGCAGTACCGTAGTACCGCAGTAGCACCGTAGCAATACCGCAGTACCGCAGTAGCACCGCAGCAGCACTGCAGCACTGTTGCAGTTCCGTAGCATTACCGTAGCACTGTAGTAGCAACGTGCAGTAGTACTGTAGCACTGCAGCAGTGAGTAGCAATGTACCGTAGTAGCACTGCAGCACTTGCAGTAGCACTGCAGTGGTAAACTGTAGCACTGCAGCACTGCAGAGCAGTACACTGGTAGGCAGTAGTAAAGCAGCAATTGCAGTACTGCAGTAGCACCGTAGCAACTGCAGCAGCATCCAGTTACTTGCAGTAGCAATTCGTAGTAGTATTGCAGTAGCACTTTAGCAGCACCGTAGCAGCACTGCAGCCTAACGTAGCACCGTTAGTAGCCGGTAACGCAGTAGCAGCACCGTAGTAGTAGCAGTCCTGCAGTAGTACTGCAGTAGTACTGTAGTAGCAGTACGTACCGCAGTTCTGTAGTGGTACTGTACCGTAGTACTGTCAGAGTCTCCAGTAGTACTCGTAGTAGTACTGTAGTACTGTAGTAGTAGTACTGTAGTAGTACAGTAGTACTGTAGTAGTACTGTAGTACTGTAGTAGTACTGGGTAGTAGAACTGCAGTAGCACACTGGTAGTACTGTTGTAGTTCTGTAGTACTGTAGTACTGTAGTAGTACTGGTAGTAATATTGCAGTACTGTAGTAGTACTGTAGTAGTACTGTAGTACTTGCAGTAGCAAGTCAGTACTGTAGTAGTACTTGTGTAGCACTGTAGTAGTACTGTAGTATTACTGTAGCAGCAATTGCAGTAGTACTGCAGTAGCAATTGTAGTACTGTAGTAGTACTGTAGTAGTACTGTAGTAGTACTTTAGTACTGTAGTAGTGAATGTACTGTAGTCACCGTAGCATTCGTAGTAGTACTGCAGTAGTACTCTGGTAGTAAATTGTAGTAGTAGTAGTACTTCGTAGTAGTACTGTAGTAGTACTGTAGTAGGAGTGTTGTAGTAGTACTGCAGCAGTACTTTAGTAGTAGTACTGTAGTAGTAATTGCAGTAGTACTGCAGTAGTTCTGCAGTCGTAGTACTGTAGTAGTACTGTAGTACTGTAGTAGTACTGTAGTACTGTAGTAGTTCTGTAGTAGTACTGTAGTACTGTAGTAGTACTGTAGTAGTACTGTAGTAGTACTGTAGTAGTACTGTAGTAGTACTGTAGTACTGTAGTAGTACTGTAGTACTGTAGTAGTACTGTAGTAGTACTGTAGTAGTACTGTAGTAGTACTGTAGTACTGTTGTAGTTCTGTAGTAGTACTGTAGTACTGTAGTAGTACTGTAGTAGTACTGTAGTAGTACTGTAGTACTGTAGTAGTACTGTAGTAGTACTGTAGTACTGTAGTAGTACTGTAGTACTGTAGTAGTACTGTAGTACTGTAGTAGTACTGTAGTAGTACTGTAGTAGTACTGTAGTAGTACTGTAGTACTGTAGTAGTACTGTAGTAGTACTGTAGTAGTACTGTAGTACTGTAGTAGTACTGTAGTAGTACTGTAGTAGTACTGTAGTAGTACTGTAGTACTGTAGTAATGCTGGTGTCAGAGCACACTGTGACCTCTGGCTGAGTGGGTTTTTCTCATCAATAAAACAGCAGTGGACGTGTAGCACTGTGTAACCGTAGAACAAGGAGTCTGCACTGACTTCCGCTCCATTGACCACTGTATCCATCCCTGCACTACATTACCCAGCATGCCCCATTCTGCAACAACATATATGTGGCAATTTAACAATGAAACCCACAAATGTGACTCATTCTATTTCATGATACTTCAGTACTTTACCTTTGTGACATAACCAACGGAAATACAACCTATGGATTTTCACGCTATTTTGTGATCTATGTGAGAATGTGCTTCCTCATGTTTAACACACAAACCCTGCATATATAGCCTTTGGGCTAATTCTGGCGTATTTACATATTTACGTTTAAGTATATGTTCATGAATATGCATTGTCCCTTTTAAATAAATAAATAAATAAATAAATAAATAAATAAATAAATAAATAAATCTGCATATCACATACACTCCACTGTGTTTTTAAACTCCATACACCTTCACTTAGATGGTTTCAGTCCTGGAATTGTTTCTCTCTACTGAACAAAACCACCACTACATGACATCACAATGTGGAACAGAGCGTTTTGAGCTTTGGAGACATAAACAGTGAAATAATAAAGGATTACTCAAACATGTGAATGAAAAAAATAAATAAAACAACACAACTCCGAGTATGGTTTAGATGAAGTAACAACATTCTAACATTTCTTAAAACTCACTCGAGTTAATTTAGCTTTTTTTATTTTTTATTTTATTTTTTTTACAGCTTAAGATCATTCTAAAGCCAGGAAAGGTTAATTTCTGTCCCGTGAATATGACTTTTTTTAGTATCAATACCTGCTCAAATGTGTATCTAGTTTCAGTAGCAGTTTTAGTATCAATTAGTGTCTGATTTTGAATACTTTTGACTACCCTAGTAGATAATGTGTTAAAATAATGGAAGTTATTACAAGTGAATAAACATCAAAAACCAAAAGAGCAGGAAACCGTCTTTACAGATCTTGACCCTGTGATTGTCTGGTTAAACTCAGAGGACTTGTATCTTGTCGTTTGTGTAGAATTCCTTTGTGCCCAGTGCAGCGGTGTGAGCATCCAGAGGCTCCACCATCTCCCAGCCCTCCAGCGCACTCACAGAGGGATCAGGTTAGACCCAGGGGACCGGCCGGAGCTCACATCACAGCCTGTCGCAGCAGCAGAGAGTGGGGCAGACAGGCAGGCAGGGAGGCAGGGAGGGGCCGGGGGTCTGGGGGTCCGGCAGGGGGAGGGGAAGGTTCTGAGGGGCAATGAGGAGAGAACACGGCTCAGACACAGAGATCTGCATCAGCGCTGACCACTGCACCAGAGGTAGGTTAGAAAACTGTTCAGAAATACTGTTTGGTGAATGTTTGGATTTGGGGAGGGTCACTCAGAAGGTCTAACTCACAATAAGAGGAATATTTAACCATTTGCATGTGGGCGGAGTCTGTAGATTTATTCATTAGTTCTGCTGTAGCTTGTTGACATCAGTTGCATGACAGTGTCGACAGTGGACCAATGGCGTAACAGCACTGACAGTTATGGACCAATGGTGTGGCAATACTGGCAGCTATGGACCAGTAACATAACAGCACTTACCATTATGAACCAATAGTGTGATAGTGTTGACATTATGGACCAATGGTGTGATAGTGTTGACATTATGGACCAATGGTGTGATAGTGTTGACAGATATGGACCAATGGTGTGATAGTGTTGACATTATGGACTAATGGTGTGATAGTGTTGACATTATGGACCAATGGTGTGATAGTGTTGACATTATGGACCAATAGTGTGATAGTGTTGACAGATATGGACCAATGGTGTGATAGTGTTGACATTATGGACTAATGGTGTGATAGTGTTGACAGATATGGACCAATGGTGTGATAGTGTTGACAGATATGGACCAATAGTGTGATAGTGTTGACATTATGGACCAATGGTGTGATAGTGTTGACAATATGGACTAATGGTGTGATAGTGTTGACATTATGGACCAATGGTGTGATAGTGTTGACATTATGGACTAATGGTGTGATAGTGTTGACATTATGGACCAATAGTGTGATAGTGTTGACAGATATGGACCAATAGTGTGATAGTGTTGACATTATGGACCAATAGTGTGATAGTGTTGACATTATGGACCAATAGTGTGATAGTGTTGACATTATGGACCAATAGTGTGATAGTGTTGACAGATATGGACCAATGGTGTGATAGTGTTGACATTATGGACCAATGGTGTGATAGTGTTGACATTATGGACCAATAGTGTGATAGTGTTGACATTATGGACTAATGGTGTGATAGTGTTGACATTATGGACCAATGGTGTGATAGTGTTGACATTATGGACCAATGGTGTGATAGTGTTGACATTATGGACCAATGGTGTGATAGTGTTGACAGATATGGACCAATAGTGTGATAGTGCTGACATTATGGACCAATGGTGTGATAGCGTTGACATTATGGACCAATGGTGTGATAGTGCTGACATTATGGACCAATGGTGTGATAGCGTTGACATTATGGACCAATGGTGTGATAGTGTTGACATTATGGACCAATGGTGTGATAGTGTTGACATTATGGACTAATGGTGTGATAGTGTTGACAGATATGGACCAATAGTGTGATAGTGTTGACAGATATGGACCAATGGTGTGATAGTGTTGACAGATATGGACCAATAGTGTGATAGTGTTGACAGATATGGACCAATGGTGTGATAGTGTTGACAGATATGGACCAATGGTGTGATAGTGTTGACAGATATGGACCAATGGTGTGATAGTGTTGACATTATGGACTAATGGTGTGATAGTGTTGACAGATATGGACCAATGGTGTGATAGTGTTGACAGATATGGACCAATGGTGTGATAGTGTTGACATTATGGACCAATGGTGTGATAGTGTTGACAGATATGGACCAATGGTGTGATAGTGTTGACATTATGGACCAATAGTGTGATAGTGTTGACAGATATGGACCAATGGTGTGATAGTGTTGACAGATATGGACCAATGGTGTGATAGTGTTGACAGATATGGACCAATGGTGTGATAGTGTTGACATTATGGACCAATAGTGTGATAGTGTTGACAGATATGGACCAATGGTGTGATAGTGTTGACATTATGGACCAATGGTGTGATAGTGTTGACAGATATGGACCAATGGTGTGATAGTGCTGACAGATATGGACCAATGGTGTGATAGTGCTGACAGATATGGACCAATGGTGTGATAGTGTTGACATTATGGACTAATGGTGTGATAGTGTTGACATTATGGACTAATGGTGTGATAGTGTTGACAGATATGGACCAATGGTGTGATAGTGTTGACAGATATGGACCAATGGTGTGATAGTGTTGACATTATGGACCAATGGTGTGATAGCGTTGACATTATGGACTAATGGTGTGATAGTGTTGACATTATGGACCAATAGTGTGATAGTGTTGACAGATATGGACCAATGGTGTGATAGTGTTGACAGATATGGACCAATGGTGTGATAGTGCTGACAGATATGGACCAATGGTGTGATAGTGCTGACAGATATGGACCAATGGTGTGATAGTGCTGACAGATATGGACCAATGGTGTAACAGTACAGAGACTTCTTCCCCAATGGAACACGAGCATGAAGCTAATCCAAACCTCTATGGCCCTATATGCTGCAGTAGATGTGAGGGCGTGTTGTGGTTTACATTTCTCCAGTATCTACTGGGCTCACTGCTCTGCTTCTGACACAATAGGCCCCTGTCCCCCGGGCTCTGACCTGTGAGAGTGGCTCTGCACAGCACCCACGGGTGCATTCTCCCCGAGCTGAGTGTGGGCTGAAGAACAGGCAGCTCCACTATCCTCACTCTCTATTGTGAATCTCAGTGGTTTCTATATCACGTACCATTTACACATCTGAAGTATACAGTACAGTACAACACACTTTTAGCCTTTTAGTTTACAGACAATTCAGAGGGTGGTAGTACTCAGTTATATTACATTTACTTAGTTACATTTACTTGAGGAACTTAAAAAATGTACTTTTCCAAGTACTTTTCTAGCAGCATCCATTTTATTCTTATTTTCTTTTTGAACAAGTGACAAAAGCTTGATGTTGACAATATGAAATATTCTGAACATTTGTGTTTCTCGCCGCACTCCTTCAGATATGATTTAATTTGTCTCATTTTTTATCCTTTGAAAATAGCAGAGTTTGAGCATTATTTCATGTTTTGTTTTTTCCATTACATTAACTTCAAATTAAGAATCAAATATTACATCCTGGCAGTTCTCTTACTGTTACTTGTACTTGAGTAGTCGTTTCCCCAGGTAAATTTTTACTTTTATTAATTTCTTGGATCTCTACTTTGTACCTTTACCCTTACTTGAGTACATTTTCTGGCTACCCACCTGATGATGCCAATGTTTGAGTTAGGTTGTGTTTCTCACCTTCCACGGTGGTTGGTCTCTCACCTTCATCAGCTCGGGTCCTCTGCCAGAGGCCTGGGAGCTTGAGAGTTCTGCACAGTATCTTTGCTGTTCCCAGTACTGCACTTTTCTGCATTTTTCAGCACATGGTTTGGGTTGTTGTTGGTCATTTCTAAATATAATTCACAAAGGATTCCAGCATTAGCACTGTCAGGTGGGTAGAGTGGCCAAAAATAAACTCAAGTAAGAGTAAAGGTACAACGAAATGTCTGAATAAGTTTTGTAACTGAGGAATAGACTCGACACGCTACACCATTTCGAAAACCAAATAATTAAATAGACAATAGAATGTGATTTTGAACATTAAACAGTAGTACTTTCTTTTCTATTCCCATGTGTATATGTGTGGAATCCCTCAGTGGTGCAGTAGGTTCCTCAGTGCTCCATGGGTGTACACTAGTCTATGTGCTCTTATACTTGTTCTGATACAGCTCAACATCATTCTGAAGACATTCAGGAAAGGTTCAGTTCTGTCCTGTCAGTGGGACTTTTTTAGCTGCTCAAATAAGAATACTATTTTTAGTATTGATTATGACAACTCTACAGTTAAGTTATACAGTTATATTTTTATATATATGTTAAACTCCAAAAACATGCACATTGATCATACTGAATCCAGTGATCAATAAATAATATAAAAAGTATGTATATGTTTTTTTTCATTTATCATATCACACAGCACCACTTCAGAAGGCCAGAAGGTGGAGCTATATTGTTAATTTTGCTAGTTAGTCAAGTTTTCTTTTTTTCTGACTGCACACAGTATGGAATTATTATTGGTATTTTGAACTCTGTTATATTCATGAGTTTCAAACTATGGTCCTGCGTTGCCATAGCAATTCCTCTTATATCTATGGAATAAAAACATCATTTGCCTGAATCCAATATGCGTCTTGAACGACATAGGCAGAGCTTGTGTGTGATTAGCTGAGACAGAGCTTCTATGTGATTGGCTGAGACAGAGCTTACATGTGATTGGTGGAGAGAGAGCTCATCTGTGATTGGTTGAGAGAGATCTTGAACTTGCCGTGGCTGTGATGTGTCAGCGGGTGATCCTTTAAGCTGATTTAACACACCGGTAATTAGCAGAAGACAAAAACAAAACATGTGAATGGAGCTGAAGATTAAAGACAAGCCCCACCCCCTCATGGGAAGCTGCTGTTTGATTGGATGACAGCTCATATAGCTCTGATGTTGCCCAATCAAAACAAACCTGGAGTTATGCTTTTGTTCATGCATTTGAGTAATCAGACAAAGTCAGTCTGAGCTCGAGTGCTGTATTCCACCTGCTGATGTCATAAGGTGGTGCCTCCTGCAGATGTAGCTCCTCTGTGGTTTTAAAGTCTGTAGCTTCAGAGGGTGACCAGAATTTAAAAATAAAAACAGGGACTTCCCTGTTTTTTTGGTGGTTAGTAATAATAAAATTCTGTGTAATTAAGGAAAATTGTTCTGCAGTTCACCATTCATGACATGTGAGTCAGTATAGTCACATTTTCTTTGTGTTTCGGTTATTTTTAAGCAGATTTTTTTGTATTTTACCTAAACAAATGACAATTTATTTCTCTTTACTCTTGGCAGGGATCAAATTGAACAAAAATAGGGACACCAGGGACATTTCTTGTATAAAACTGGGACAAATCACTGGTTTTGGATAAATCTGCTGGGACAGGGGACACAGGGCTCAAAACCTCAAAACTGGTTCTGTCCCGGGTAAATAGGGACATCTGGTCACTCTATATCTTCACAAAATAATTTCAGCACTCAAATGACCTTATTTAAAATGCATATATTATGATACATGGCAGCTAATGTTTATTTAAACTGGTGAGGCCTATGCACTTGTCACCAGTGGCATTTTGGGTGCCATGGTTTGGTGCCCTTACATATCCTGCATTTCATGAATCACTCATGTTTTATTGAAATAAAAAGGAAAAAGAAAATCATTGTTATTGTTACTGTTAGCACGCTTGCCTCTCCACAGCTCTGACTTGTAACTTGGCCTGGTAGTGTCGCTTGTCTCTGTGAAGATCAGTAAGTCATAGTGTGGAACATTCTAGGCAAAGCATGAACTCTCCATGGAGACTGGGTGGCAGAGCATGTGAAGGATGCATACTTAGCTGGACATGGTCTAAACTGGGTCTCACTTGAGCTGATTCTCCTGGTGTGCTTTGTCTTTGCTAATGTGCTGGAGTAGCTAACTGTGGGTACTAACATGTCTGTGACAAAGGCTCCCTCAGCGCCGCCATAGACACAGAAGAGAGTCCAATTCATCTGGAGATCTGTACATGTTTGCTCCAACCACAGCTCTGGGCAGCAGCTATTCAAGGCTCTTGGACCGATGCCCACACCATTCTTCCTATTTACTCTGCTGAAGTGCTCTTTAGCCAGGCCCGGAATCGTACCAACATTCAGGTTTTATAGGACCATTAGAGGTAAAAGAGTCCAATGCAAATGCAAACAAGGATCATTTTGTCTTCTGCTTTAAAGTGAACAGGAGCATGTTTACTGATCACATGCTGTGGAATTCTTTGTTCATCATCAGATAACACTTGAATTTTTACTATTTAAAAGCAACAGTGGCTCAGTATTTTCCTCCAACCCGATGGACGCCAGTTTAAATGTAAACCTTAAACCTATACTGCAATTGTGCCTTTAAGCAAAACACTTGACCCGCTCTGTCTGCCCCAGTCACAGTGCGACGACAGGAAGAGTTCCAGCATTATCTGCTCTGAATAAAAGCAGCACAAGGGAACTTTCTGATGATAGGTCAGCCACCTGCTTGTCTTGTCCCCATGGAGATGTTAATGCTTTGCCTGGGGTTGGATTAAAGTTACATAACTCCATGAGGTCAGGTCAGATATGTTGAGAGGTGACTGCACTCATAGCAAGAATACATGTTTTTATTTTCTATTTTCTTGATTTATTAACACCTGGAACTGAATGTGAGATTTAGGTTTAAGGTTTTCCAAGGTTTTAAAGGCTGTTTCCCATGAGCAAAATGTCTTCCCTGAGTTCAGATATATTGTATGTCCTCCTGGGACACAACGCATTAATTTGCGCCCTTTATAGTGAACACTGAGTTAACCAGTTGATATTTGTTTTGAGATGGACTCTTAATGGGAGGATGACGTTCCTCTGCCTAAATAGGGCTGGGAGATTATAGGGCACAATCATGTCTAGGAGAAAAAAAAAGGAGGTTAGTTTGTTGCTGCACTATGATTAAAAAAATAAAAATAAATTCAAAAGGGAATCTAAAAACGTTTGGAGGGGACTGTAGAAGCTTGTTGGTCATCAAAAAAGTTGTTAAAAATGTCCTAAATTTCCCCGGCATCCATTACATAGGAATGTTACAACATTATAAGTAAAAATAAAATGAACTAAATCTAAATGCTGAGGTGTTAATTTACCTCCAAATAGATAGAAAATTCCAAAAAAATTGCAATACACTTTTTTTTCCCCTTCAGGTCTCAAGAGGATTTGCAGATTTGCCTGTTATTACGTGAAATAAAAGCATCAGGATCATGTGGAGTGGATTAATATGAATATTTTAAGACCAAAATGATGAGAAAAATGTGAAACAAAAAGAACTACCATGACCATTCATCTTTACAGTCTAGTAATCAGGAAATGCACTAGCTGTTGTTGCTTTACCGTGGCTTTAACACGATACTCTGGTCTCTGAAAGTCGTGAAAAGTGCTCATAAACTCCTCATAATTAGGAGGATCTGAATGCATAAGTGAGGAAGAACTTTGAACCATTGAAAACTGACCCCACGGTGACGTGGGGAATCTCAAAAGCTTTCAAAAAATGTATAATATGCATTTCCTATGTTAAAGGATATATTGTTTTTGCTAAAATTATTATTATTTTTTATTGTTTATTCTTTTTTCTTCTGCTCTTTGAGCTCTAATTTGACCCCCTGAACACGCTCAAAAACTCACCAAATTTTGCCCAAAATTCAGAAGTGGCGAAAAATTTGATAAAATATATGTTGCATGTACGGGTATAAAAAACTGGCGCGACAGCGCCACCTACAAAAGTCAAAATACATTGCTCCTATGGGAGACGTTTGTTGTACAGTCACGAAATTTGGTACAGACATTCCTCATGTGAAGACAGAAAAAAAATATTATTATGGCCACGCCCCCTGACAAACAGAAGGCGGCCATCTTGGATTGAAATTTGAATGAACTCCTCTGAAGGCGCTTCGCCCATGGGGGTGAAAATCACCGTACATCAACTAGAGAAGTTGGGCTTAAAAAGTTAGCTGTTTTTTTTTTATAACTGTCACGGTTTACGTGCGGCGGCGCCGCAGAATTTGTTCAGATTTTTTGCAATTTTCCAATGTCTAAATTTGCTCCCGTTCGGCCATACAAAGTCCGATTGGGCTCAAATATGAATCACTTGTAAAACTTTTGTGTCAAAGCCTATATAGTGCGATAGCGCCCCTTGCAGGACACAACTAAATTTTGCATGGAGGGCCAAATTTTTCCAAAATGTACCAAATTTTGCCCAAAATTATTTTGGGTCATCTCAATCAAAACAGCCAATGTAAACCATATTGCATTTTTAATTGTGTTGCCATGGTGATGCACAAAATCTCCAATGTTATCCTAATGGGAGAGAGCAGATATATGGCCATTCATGACAAATATTTTACTTTCACAGAATATTCTCAAATTTGGCACAATCACTCTTCATGACATCCTGATCAAAAAAGTCAATGAAAACCATCTTGAAGTACAAACAAATATATAAAACTTTACATAATTAAACTAAAAAGAAACCAACCAGCCCACAGCAGTGCCCCAGCCAAGGCGGGGTCCATCACAGTGCAGGTGAAGTGCCGTAGCCCTGTGCTGACCACTGACAGCAGGAGTTATTTTTAGTCTGTGCTGCTCCTGTGGAGCAGAGATCAGGGAGGACATGCTGTTTTAAACCAGGATTAGAACCAGGGATGCTAACATGCTTCCACCACTAGCCAGCACAGTTTGTTGACACTGGTTTTATGTTGGCTGTAAACGCTTTTAAGGAGAGATGGACAGGAGCAGAGAGGAGGTGAGGAGGAGGAGGAGAGCAGGGAGAGTTGGAGGAGTGTAGCTCAGGATGGAGCAGCATGTGGGGGCATGCCTGTGAGCCTGGGCCCCTGGGTGACCATGGGGGCCGCGCTGAGCTGGCTGTCCGCTCAGGTCTACAGTCTGCTGCTGCACGCTGCCACAGCATGGAGCCACCTCCGAGTGAGTAACAGCACCCGTGTGTGCACCTCAGTGATCAGCAGTGGAGAAATATATATAACATTAACCTACCGACGCAGCTTTTTCAGTCCAGATACCTTTCTCAATACTAATCTTCTACTATCTACTGATACCCGATATCAACCAATACCAATCTAGAGACCGAAAACAGCATGTATTTACTTTAAACGAAAATAAGAAAAAAAAAAGAAAACTGTTCTAAAGGTGTTATTTAGGAAGTGTTTTAGGTACTTTTATAATCCCTCACGTAACTACAGAACAACTCTGTAAATGAACTCAACTGTGTAAATGAAAGTTCATTATGACACTTTCTGGGCCAACTACAACCAGAAATAGTCGTACAGTACATCACTTTATAGGCCAACCGGTACCAGTACTGGATCTCTGCATCCCTACAGGCATAGTGATACTTTTGATCAAGTGCAGATGTGAGGAGCACAAAATTCCTCATCATGTGAAACACTACAGATCAGTAAAGGGGCTTTGTCATTATACACACATACAAGTACCTGTATCAGTTTCAGCATCTCAAGATCTCAATATACCTCATCTTTCAACAAAACAATTCACTGTTAGCGTCTACTCTGGTGAAGTGACTGCGCTCTGCTTAGTGGAAGAAACAGGTTATGTAATATGGGTTCAAGTATTACCATCACAAAGCTATTTAGTACTATAATATGCTAAAGTGACTCTTGTGAGCTTTAAGCCATGTTCTATTGCTATTACCTCCTCAAAAACAGACTGGGGTCTGTGTTTTGCTTCATTCCCACATGTTTATTATTATTAGTTTACCTTTATTATGAGTATCTGTATTTCCAAAGCTCAGATGCTCTGTTCCACCTTGTGATGTCATGTAATGGTAGTTTTCATGTTAAGAGCTCCTTTTACCTTTAGTTCAGTCGAGATTGGCCATTTCCTTGAATTAGAATAGTGACAAACTGTAAGTTATCTCGTGAGATATGTTACACCGACATTTGAAGAGTATCAAACTTGTGTAATGAAGCAGCCACTGATTCCAGTCTGAAACATGGAAGACTCAGTTTACTTTGGAACTAAAAGACTTTATACATTATATGAAAGATATTGTAAAATGTTTTAGTTAAACATTTAGCTGTGAGTTAACAAATATATATGTGAGTCAAAGCAACAACAGTGCTCTAATAGAGCCACTGTTCACACACAAACACTTGGAAATGTTTTACACTTGGAACTGTTTTACATTCAGTGAACAGTGTATTCTGTTGTGTTAGTGCAATGAGGAGTCTGGCTGTGCTGCTCAGAAATTCTGATTCAGATTAAAGGCCCTATATTATACCAATTGACTCTTGTGAGCTTTAAGTCATGTTCGAATGTTGTTACTTCCTCAAAAACAGACCTAGAGTTGTGTTTTGGTTCATTCACACATTAGGGTAACTCTTTGTTATTTATATTTTCAAAGCTCCACCTTGTGATGTCACATAGTGGTAATTATCAAATTACTACCTTTGTAGCTGTTCAGTAGAGATGGGAACTTCCAGGGCTGAAATTATCCAAATGATTCTAGTGAAGGTATGTGGAGTTTGTATGTATGTATGGAGCACTTCCTGTATTACCACATGCCATTACAAAGTGGAACAGAGTGTTTTCTGTCTGAGAGAAAAATGGCAGTTAAATGAAAAAACAGATGTAAAAAGTGTGAACATTTGTGTCTAACCCTCTCGTCTGTGTCCCAGGCACGGCAGTCCCTGGAGGGCTCCATTCACCTGTGTCCCAGCCTGTCTGTGGAGGCGGGAGTCCTGGGGTCAGACTGTGCGGAGCGAGGCTGGAAGAGGGGCTCTGAGGAAGGGGCACACCTCACCACCATAGACCCCTCGCCTTACCTCAGCTACAGCCCCTGTGTGAGCAAACCCCGTAAGAGGGAGTCGGTCACTGCCAGAGACTACCTCCACCCCCAAGAGGCCAGCGAGACGGAGCACAGTGGCTGCAAGAGGAGACGAACCCCAGACGTGGAGCCTGAGCTGTCTCTGAGAGCTGCTGATCTGTGCTCTCTGGAGGTAGAACCATCCACAGGCCACCTCCAAGAGACCAGAAACAGCTTACATTCACCAACCTTTGACTTCACTGACAAAACTGATCCTAAAACCAGCTCTGCTACACTGGTCCGATCTCCAGATGCGTTCTCCATAGATGTTGAGTTCTTCCAGAAGGAAACACAGCCCAATCAAATCAAAACAAACTATGAGGTGCATGAAGATAGCCTAGCACCTTTAGCACTTCCAAATCCCAGCTATACAAAGCATATCAAAGAAGCTGGTCTAGAATGCACTGACTCCAAAAACATTGTTGCAAGTGTCTCTGAGGCAGATGACACAACACCAGCAAAGAAACCTGATCTGGGTATTGGTGCGTCGGGGCATACAGTGGATGTTCGCCGCTCTCCAGTTCAGAGGGAGGGTGTCCCCGGTGGACAGGTGTCACAGAGCCCCCCGCAGGTCTATCCTCGTGGAACAAAGCCACTGCAGGACTGGGCCCCGGTGTCGGATGGCGGGGGTGTAACCGAGAGAAGCAAGAGATCAGGGACCGTCAATGAGATAGCCTCTTCCATTACATTTGCGCAGGGCATTCCATTCACAACGAGAAGGGAGGGGAGAGTCGCTTGTAGCGGTTCAGATCAGGTAGAGTCTGAGAAATTTCCACAGAATAATATTGTTGACAGTCTTTTAAATGACTATCTTATGGACAATGAGGTGGAGGCGTCGGACAGTCAGAGCAACAGAAGCAGCGTCACAGAGAAGTTGTTGGATAATTACCCCAAAGTGGAATTTCTTAACAATTTGACAAACCACATACCAGAATTAGAATTTGAGAATTTTGGTCAAGAAATTGAAAGTCACAGTCCAACTAATTGTGATCAAATCCATATTTCAGACACCCACAATTATGTGATAGATGCAGAAAATGTTATTGGATTTGAGAATCTGAGAGGATGCCAACAGGTAGAGGAAGATTTTGTCACTCAGTTGACTTGCAACGGCAGTTTGGTTTCAGACTCAAACAATTCTAAAGCAGAAAACTGTTTGAACGCATTAGGAGAGAATGTGTTAGAACTCACAAACTCAGAACAAGAGACAGACACTGTTGTTTTCCCTGCTAGTTTTAATTCAGATGTGATCAATCATGACAGCAGTGATGATAGTGAGCATTCCAAGTTAACTGCTAATATTATAGATCATAACTCCAATTGCAGCAATGATAATCAAATAAATGGTTATGAGAGCTTAATACTTACAAGGTCCCAAACTTTAACTGCCTCAATCTCAGACACAAACAATAACTCAGGAGCTTTGAAACTGGAGTCTAAGAATCTGTATAGCAAAGTGTCCACAGGATGTACATCGATCTGTCGTGACATAAGGTTCGGGCCGAAATCTGAGTGTCAAAATGGACATTGCGTCAAGTTGTGCTCGGACCATCCAGAGTTGAGGGTTCTCCGATTCTCTCATCCTGAAGGAAGCCTCCTCGCCGTCACCAGTCTGGAACCTATTCTGGAAATGGAGCAACCGATGGGCAGCCCGGCAAAAGAGTCCGTGATGCAGCCAGCAGGAACCCAAGAGCACATGCAAGATGCCAGCTTCACTGAGGAACCACAGCCGCTACTCCGGACTTACAGCCAAAAACACTGTAGACCTGTGACGGTTTGTGACGTGTTTTCGGCTAGCAGTGACGATCTTGACGTCCGACCTGACAAACAGCACAAGAAAAACAAAATACAATCTCGGTTTTCTGTTTTCTCCAAGATTCCATCATTCAAAAAAGGCAAGAACTCAAAAGGAAGCATCAACGAGGAGTCTTCTGAGGAGGTTCAAATTTCAGACCATTCATGCGATGATGTTTTTGGTGAAAACAGTAAAGAATTAGTCAAAGAGAATTCCAGAACTATAGATAGATCTTTGCAAACAGCCTTGGAAAACAGCCACGGCTCTCCCCTGCTTAGGCGGTCTCAGGTGCCCAACGGACAACCCGGCAAGAGGTCAAAGGTCAACGAGAGCCTAAACTTGCGTATGCGATTTGCCCAAGCCCACCGCTCCCTCTCCAGCCTGTTTGAGGCTCGGAGTGGAGACAAGGAGAGTGTGGAGCTGGGCAGTGACTCGGGGGATGGGGAGGTGGTGGAGGTGAAACAGCCCTGGAGGAGGCTGAAGAAGGTGGACGGGCTCAAAAGGACCCTGTCTGTGCCCAACGGTGCCACTATGGACACTGATGGTACAGGGGAACAGAATATCACAGGGCTGGAGAGGGTCTGCCACACCGACCCCATCTCCAAACGTGGGGTGCCATCTGCCGTGGAGGACCCCCAGGGGTGCCTGTCGGAGGGGCAGAGGCGGAGGTGCGCACAGGCTGGCACACTAGAGCAGTCACCACGGCCCCAGTCCACGCCCACCAGCCTGGCCTCACACTCCATTCCTACCTATCAGCATTTGCCTTTGTGGAGCAGAGTGCATCCGGCTGCTCCAGAGGCCCCCACAGAGAGCCCTGTGCGGCCCATGAGCCCTAAACCAAACAGCCCCCGGCCCGCAGCCCAGCGCAGAGCCTTCCGGTACCCCCCCTGCTCACCCCGGGCAGGCTCCTCTGGAAGGCTGGGGCAGGCGGTCAGTGTAGATGGACTGTTGGATGCTCCAGAGAGGCCCAAGAGCGTGAAGCCCTCGAGCAGCCCCGTGGGATCCCACCTCGGAGCGCTGGACGTGGACAGCCAGTCTCACATCAGCCTGTACGCCCTTGGCTCCACTGGCCAGTTAGAGGTAAGCACGCCTGGACTCTCGGGGTCTGTGGGACGAGTACTAAGACAAGAAAACCATGAAACAATGATTCAGACAGTTTACAGGAAATGCAAATACTATGTACTGCAAAAAACAGACCAGAGGTGGTAGAGCAGCCAAAAACTTCTTTACTCAAGTAACTTAAAGTACAGAGCAATGGTCAGAAACTTTCAAGTTTTCAAGTAAAAGTTAAAAAAAAAGGTATTTGGGAAATCTACTTCTAAAGTAAGAGTAACTTAACTGTCTGAGTCTAACATCTTGTGTTCTGAAAAGATATACCACAAAAATAAGACAAACTCAATCATGTTTGAAGGATATTGTCAACATAGCAACAAGCTTTTGTCATTTGTGGGAAGAGGAACCTAATCTTGTACTCACGTAAGAGTACGGTTACTTCAAAGAAATATCACTCCAGCAAGAGTAAAGGTACGTTGCAAATCAAGCGAATATAACTGAGTAAATTTAACTGAGTACTGCCCAGCTCTGAAACAAACTGACACAACTACTATTACTACTGCTGCTGATTCTTATATGACTTCTTCTTGGACTAATGTTTACTGATACAGCTACAATATCCCTGATCTTTAACCTTAACCAAGGAGACAGCCTGCAAAACAGAGAGAGATGTAACCTATTAAACTTCAAAGAGGAGAGAGGGACATACTGAATGTGGTGCAACATGGAGGGACAGACAGAACTGTATTCTCTTAGGTAATTACTGCATCACCATAGGGGTGATAGTTTGGATCAGTCGTACTCACAGAGAGGGTGGAGTAGTACACACACGATAATATGTATATCTGCAATCTGAGTCATGTGGCATCATTATAAAAGTGGGACATTGTCTACATGAGTGGGACGAGGGGCAGGGGTCTGAATGTCAGAGCAGGACAAACGATGCTCAGTTAATCATTCTAAAACCTCCTGACATATAAGTGAAAGTGAAAGTGAAACTATAAAGTACACTCACAATCAAAAGTTCAACAAAACTCTTTCACACAATCCCTTTCTCTCCTCTGTGCTGCCTCTGAATCTGATGTTTGGGGGTGGCTCCCTCTAGGGACTGTTTGCTGTTACTGCACATGTTAAAAGAACTGAATTTGTGCTGCTGTTCTTTGTAAGCCTTGTTTAATGAGGCTGGTTTCAGAAGTGCAAAAGATACACTATAATGTTAAAGGTCCTATATTACACAAAACTAATTCCTGCAAACTTTAAGCCATTTTAAGAATGTTACTTCATCACAAACATACCTGGAGTGTTTTGTTCCACCCACACGTCTGACTGCATCTTCAAAGCTCAAAATGCCCTTTCAACTGATTTACTCAACTAAACACTAGTACATTAAGTTGTTACCATTAAAAAATGAAGATTGTTTTAAGTTTTGTTTAGATGAGATTTCCATGGAGTCTCCAATATCTTCTGTTGTACCTAGGAACAAAGTAGTTTTAACAACTGTTGCTTCAAAGTTAGGCAAATCCTGATTGAAACTGAGATTCTAGTGAGTATGGAGTTGGAAAAACAGCAGAGAGTTTCCTGTTTTACCACATAATGACATCACAAGGTGGAACAGGGTGTTTCCAGTTTGACAGAAGAACTAAATATGCAGGATTTGTGTGTTTACCAAGAATTGTGTAATAGGAGCTTTAAGAAACAACTGTATTATGTCTATTCGCAGCAACAGTGTTATTAATATTCATAATGTTTTTATTGTGGTAATATATGGAATTACAAGAGGCTTTATCTTGCAGATGTGTTATTAAAACGTAAACTTCAAATGCAATATACACTGGCCAAAAAAAAAACAATCTCCACCTGGATTTAAGTAATGAAACAGGTACGAGGTTGCTGCAGTTGGTCAGGTCCAGGTTCAGCAGCAGTGTGTGCTCAAAGAATGAGCTCAGCTGAACCTGAATGACCAGGTTATTCCATCCAGTGGATTTTTTCTTCCCTGATGGCACAAGCATATTCCAAGGTCACAATTCAGGATTCATCAGGCTCAAATAGTGAAAGAGCGGTTCAGGGAGCAGGAGACATAATTTTCACACACCACACACCACCACAGAGTCCAGACCTTAACCCACAGTGCACAGCACAGCGCAGCGCACAGACTCTACCATTATCAATGCAAGTTGCAATGCATCGTGGTGAAAAATTAATGCGACACTGGATGGAAATAAATCTTGTGACATTGCAGAACCTGATCCAAACAATGCCACCGCGAATGCATTTGTTTTTCACCAAGATCTTGCACTGATGATGGTCGAGTCTGACTGCTGAACAAAGTCTTCTCCAGCACATCCCAAAGATTCTCACTGGGGTTAAGGTCTGGACTCTGTTGTGGCCAATCCATGTGTGAAAATGATGTCTCCTGCTCCCTTAACCACTTTATCACTATTTGAGCCTGAGGAATCCTGGCATTGTCACCTTGGAATATGTCCGTTCCATCAGGGAAGAACAAATCCACTGACGAAATAACCTTCAGTATATTCAGGTTCAGCTGAGCTCATTCTTTGAGCACACACTGCTGCTGAATCTGGACCTGACCAACTGCAGCAACCTCAGACCTGTTTGTTTAGTTAAATCCAGGTGGAGACTCTTTTTTTGTCCAGGCAGTGTATTATATATTTCTGTTATGAAAAACTTAATGTACTCATTTACAAATCTTAGTGATGGGAAAGCGTTGTCACTTCTTGACAGTCAGTCCTCACACATTAGTTTTACTGTCACGTTACATTTGAGTGTAATCACCGTCCTGCCTGTGACTAAGCCCAATCTAACCAAGGCTAACCCTTGTGTGGTGCGCTCAGAGGCGGGGTGAGAGCGTGGGGAGGGGCAGCAAACAGAGCACCTCGGAGGGCCTGGTCGGAGCACCTTGGATCACCCCACAGAGCACCCCACAGAGCACCCCACCCACCCCCCATCAGCACCTGACCAGGAGGAGGAGGAGTGTGGACGACCTCTGGATCCAGGAGCTGAAGAGATCCAAGCACAAACTGTCTGTGGCCAATAGAGGGAGCCTGTGCCACTTCCACTCTGTGTTGTGTCAGGATTTGGACAAAGTAAGGATCCGATCAGGCCGTTCTCACCTCCATCTGCTCCTCCAGATCATCTCCATCTCTGGGTCTTCAAGCTGCACTCGCTCTGTCTCCTGACTGACACTGCACAAACCTTCTGTCAACAGCTTTTGAGTTAACACTGGATTTCTTTACTGACTCCTCTTTCTTTTCCTTTAACACTACTGGATTCACACTTATCCGTCTTATCACTCATTTCATCTACAAACAATCACACTATACACTTATATTCCTCAGTAGTATCCAATAACAATAACCTTTATTTGCTTTAAGGTGCTTGTTTAAAACTCCACTGCTGTGTCAAATTTAAACATGTTCTGTTTTTCACATTGCATATATTTTTATAGGAGTGAATGCACCAAGTGTGTTTGTTTTGGTGCATTCACAATCAAAATGGCATAAGCAGGTAGCAAAAATGGCAGCTAACAAAATGCTAAATCATTTTTATCTGTAAACAGCCTTTGTTACAGAAATGCTTCAGTGAGCATTATTCATTCACTCCACACTCGGTGGTGATACTACTGTAGCCATAGCTGCCCTGACTGAAGTGAGACTCTCAATCTGCAGCACAACTAACACTCAGGCACACCACATTTATACTAGGCACTGAGGGTGAAGTATCTTGCCTAAGGGCACAATGACAATTTGTAACCAGGCCCAGTCCTGCTCAGCTTCAGATCCAGATGAGACTGGACATTCTCATGGTATTTCAGAGGTCTCCTTAGATACGTCTCTTTGCCTCCTCTCTTCCTAGTTCTTGCATGGACTTCCTTGTTACATCTCTGTGACTGTGATCAGGAAACACCCATGGCCCTCACCCTGACCCTGCTCCTGTCTCCTGCAGGTGCCCTTGGGACCCCCCCTGGAGCACATGGAGCACTTCAGAGAGGCCTCTCTCCGGGCACACTGCTGGTCCCAGAGCACCCCCACAGGCCTGGACTGCCTGGGCTGGAGGAGGCAGCTCTCCTGCTCCGGTGAGTCCTGCTTCACTCACTTCAGCTCCTTGGTGACGTGATGTAGTTGGAAACTTTAGTTTGATGTTTTATAGACTTATAGCCATACTGATTCAACCACTTCACTTAAGATATTATATGAAGTCAATATAAATATGAACCATTTAGCAACTGAAAATCCTTTGGAGTGTGAGGGCACGGTCCTCAGCTCTATTTACTGTCTACTGTGCACATGTGTTATTAAGTCAAGACTTTTGAGAAGTGCCATTTCTGAGAATACTTTATTATATTGTACTATATGTAAGTATTGTCAGTGGGTGGGTAGAGAAATACTTTATTATGAAGTACTGTATGTAAGTAATGTCAGTGAGTGGGTAGAGGACACAGCATGTATTGCCATGTTGCTGGTGGCATGTCTTTTTTGTTTCATTTTACTGTTGTATTTAGGGCTGTGCGTTTAATCACATTTGGATGGAGATTGATGAATTAGTGTTTTCAATGGAGAAGTCCACAGCTTATCCTCTGTCATTCAAACGTGCAGAAAAATGGTCAAACAAAAGCTGCAAAATCTGTAATATAATGAATTGTCTTGACTATGTTACTGAAATTTGTAGTCTAATCTGTCATATGCACTCATCCCATTATTATAATGCATTCAAGGGGGATTTTACTTCAGCTTTGCCTCAAATATCACCTGAAAATAACAGTTTAGTTGGGGGCTGGAAGAGACAAACTCCCAGCTTTGCATCTCCCAAACCTTCTGAATATTGAAGAACAGCTCATTTCACTTTGGGACACTACATTTCATTGTGGAGTGCCTCTGCTTCTAGTCAGTCTGTTGATTATGACAAGTTATACTGAATCTCTTGGTGGATGTGATTGTTTATGGGCAGTGTAGATTTGATATTCTACTGTGTAAAATGATGTCCCTATGTGTACTTCACTCTTTGTCCAGGAGAGGGCGCCATCTATGTACTTCCATAGCTAGATGGACGTGTGTACAGACTAGAGCAGTAGTGAGGTACAGTCATTTGTATGAAATGACTATGAGAAAAAGAGAAATGATTATGTTCAGGCTGTATTTGGTCTGTGGACTTTGCAATAATTAACAGAAAATCCACAAAGTCTGAACCTCCATCCATGTTCTGCTGGTGATTCTGTCAACTGATAACAATGCAGGTACACGTGAGAATGATACTACAACTAGTATCAGAATAGATACTCATTTGAGAACTATCAGAGAAGTATAAGAGCACATAGACTAGTATACGCCCATGGAGCACTGTGGAACCTAGTGGACCACTGAGGGATTACGCACATATAAGAACACATGAGAATAGAAAAGGATAAGACCATTTAATGTGGAAAACCCCAGTATATTGTCAAAAGAAAGAGTGTTTTTTGTCATTATTATGGTATTGAAATTGGTATTGAGTATCAAGTCTGTTCCTCAGTATCAAAATCCAGACTTTTTAAATACATTATCAACAAAAATCAGGCTGAAAGGTAGTGACGTAAGGCTTCTGAATAGAGAACATTTGTGAGTATTATGCAAAATTGACTTTTTTTTTTTTAGCTTTCTATCATGTTATAACATTGTTCTCTCATCAAAAACATGCCACAAGAGGTTTTCGATGCCATCCATGTATGTTTGAGTATTTAAGTAATCTGTTCTGGGTCCTATTCAAACCCTCCTTACAGTTTGCTGTAAGATTCTGTACAAGGCTCCGCCAACAAGTCTACGTCCCCCATTCTCCCACATGACAATTCTCCATAAATATACAAACACATGATACAGAATTGTACACAGCACTCCGACAAACCTGATGAGATGTGCAGCAGTTTCATTAGCGCACTGATTGTGTTGTGATAGTGCTTGAGAGCAAAGAGAGGTGGAGTGGCTCAGAGTGGCAAAAACAAAATTGAAACTTATTAAAAATGTAAGTTTGTTTTCGGCAAATATAGCATTTCCAAAAACCTCCTTAGTCCTGAACTGGCTTTATCAATTTCTCTTTGTTATTTGGGCTGACTGGGAGCTGTGTGAAAAAAAAAAAAAAAAAAAAAGAATCATATTTTTACATGATGTAGTTTCTGAGAAAAATGATGCCCACATTTGATATATAAAACATAAATTTTATGTTTTAATCATTTTGATGGAACACAGTAAAGTCACAGTTGAATGAAGTTGAATTTGCAAAAACTATTTATTAAGTGCCTGAACAACCCAAAATGTGTGACATATATGTCCACATATGTGGACGCCAGGTCCAATGAGGCGACAATGGTGATCTAAATAAATAACATATTTATTACCCCCTGCTTTAATCATGTGTTTTTGTTTGTGTATAACATATATCCTGATAACAGTGATCTAAACACAACCTTTTTTTCCCCATGAATGATAAGTCATGTTGAGGTGATTAATGACTGCAGGGTGTGTTGTTTACAAAAAATGTACACACTAAAGGATTTTGTGTGTATCATATCTAGACTAGTTTTCCCACTGGCTGGCTGCAATCAGAACAGTGTGCATTGTGTACGAGAGTGATACCATCATACCAGAGAGAGAGGGAGAGAGGAGGGAGGGATGGAGAGAGAGGAGGAGGGGCTCGGACTCTCTCCTCCCTCACAGCCTGCATACACCACCATCACCGCACAGTCGCTGCCGGCAAAACGAGCAGCGTGAGCCCCCCTCTTGGACCCCCACTGATGTCAGCCTGGAGACGGAGCGAGAGCGAGCGAGCGAGCGAGGGGTAGTGAAGCAGAGAGAGAGAGGGAGAGGGAGCGAGGGAGGGGAGCGGTCTCTGCTGCATGTGCACTGGGAGTAGACTGGCTAAAGGTACCACAGAGAACCAGGACCTACAAACATCTCTGAAGATACCACTGGAGATCTTCTGTCTTCACCTGCCAACAATCGACCATCTCCTGTCTGTCACCGCACCTGCCAGCTCCTGCACCTGCTCCTGTGCCTGAGGAGTGCCTGTGGCTGGCCTGGGTGGTGGTGCGTGGTGGTGGTGGTAGCGTGGTGATGCGGACTCAGCAGCAGGGATCGCAGGGGGGCATGCCTGGGCCGGGGAGCAGCTACGGCAGCATCGGTAGCGGCTCGTCCGGCCTGTCCCCCGGGTCCGACTCGGAGGGGGGCAGTCCCACGCTCAGAGGGACCATGGGGCTGGACATGGGGGTCAGTCCCACGCACAGAGGGACCATGGGTCTGGACATGGGGGGCAGCTCGGGCGGAGGGGTCGGCGGTGGAGGAGGGGGGAGCCTGGGAGGAACTCTGAGAGGCGTCCTGTCCCGCTACTGGAGCCTGGAGAGCCTGCACTCCACCACAGGTATGAGTGACTTATGTGTGTGTACGGGTCCCTGCTCACATGTGCACAGCTGGAGTGTGTGTGCGACTGCAGCAGACACCACAACACTGAGTTTATCAGGGGGAATCGGCTGGTACACTGTGTAACTTTTCTCATGGAGCACTGGGCATTACAGAGGTGACGCCACAAGGCCAAGTTACAGGTCAGATCTGTGTAAAGGCAAGCCTGCTCACAGTTAGAACAATGTATTTGATTATAGGTATGTTGCATTGTAATTAAGGAAAATGAAAATTCAGCACTGTCAGAACAAGTGACTCACTGAGGTTGGAGGTCTCATCCAGAAGCATTTTGTATAGTTTCCCTCTAGTTAGAAGTAAGGAGAGACACTGCAGCCAAATCTCAGTTTATTTTTATTTTTTATTGCGTCTCTAAAGCTAAATATGTCCTATTATCTCATTTGATCCACTTGTATCCCGAGATTTATATGGAACATTGTTCATTCAGTGTCTTTGAATGAACACAGGGAGGAATGGATCACCTCCTAAGTAGCACCTACGCCAAACTTTACAGTCTTGTATTTAAAGAGGGGCATTTTACTTCTGCAGGGTTTTAACTAATACTTTTAGATCACCAAGTTCCCTTTTATTGCTTTTTAAGTTTCACTTTTGTTTTTGATGATTCGAGTCTCCGCTCCCTTTGCTCTCTGTATGAAGTCACTCAAGGTTTATCGGTTTGTTAAGTTGTCGTGTACAGTTTTGTATCGTGTTCTCGTATATTTATGGAGAATTGTCGTGTGGGAGCATGGGTGACGTAGGCTTGTGGGCGGAGAATTGTACAGGCTCATACTGCTAACCGTAAGGAGGGTCCCCACAGGGCCTGGGAGAGCTCGCTAGATTACTCAAACATGCATGGAGGACATTTAAAACCTTAAAAAGTTTTACACCGATAATGCTCTAAAGGTCAGACTCAGATGCCTCGTTGAAAACTTGACAAACACCGATTCGTTACTGTTGTCTGTGAGATATGTGATGATGAACGATGTCTTCCCCTGGGGCCAATAGACAATAATAGTGGTGAAGAGGAGAGGACAGGCTGAAGAGGCTGATGGTTATGCTGCTGTGGTGGAGATGGGACAGAGGACGGTTGTAGAAAAGAAGGAAGGGGAAGAGAGTGTATAACTGAACCAGGACAGAGTGGTAACACTGCAGTGGTTGGATTTCTCAGTAAACAGGTGGTACCCCCCTCCCTCAGACTTATGTGCAGTGCTCCTGTCTGCTCCTGTCTGCTTCTGCCTGCTCCTGTCTGCTCCTGTCTGCTCCTGTCTGCTCCTGTCTGCTTCTGCCTGCTCCTGTCTGCTCCTGTCTGCTCCTGTCTGCTCCTGTCTCTGCTGGGTGGGGGGTCTGCTGGTATTACAACATGCCTCTATTTAGACATGCTGTCTGGTTTTCGGACACTTTTTAGTATCACTATTCTGACACATCATCTATCTATATATTTTTTGACAGTTATGACAGTCTCCCCAGGTGTGTGTCTCATTAATATCAGCCTAACATCTCCCTTTCACCTACCACAGAGTTGCAGGAGAAGTTTCTTATCTCTTCAGTAGTGGTCCGGTGGAGTATCCAAATAGTAATGTGTAGCCAAACTTGGCCAGCAGCCACTGAGATGGAAAGGATTTGGCCAAAAGAAATAGAGGCCTAATGCATCTACAATCAAATTTCATGGTCATATGAACGGAGTCAAATGGGTGTTTTGGGCTACAAGTGTGTCATCTCATTGAGCTGGAGCAATGAACTTGATTGGTTCTTTCTTCTCCAATACGGTGTTCTTCACAGATCGTCTACATGACCAAATGTGTGAAGCACAAAAGGCCCATGGAGCCTCTGTTTTAGATGAGATATTTTCCCAAAGGCCTATGCTCTTTTTTGCACGACTGCCACGGCGATCAGTGAGGACATTTTCCCACGGCCTGATATCCTCTGTGGCCGAAGTATTCCCTGATCAATATATGATATATGAGAGCGCAAAGTATAAAAGGCTATCACATTCATATTATTCATGTTCGAAAAGCCGAATGTTAAAATAGTCTAAAATAGCAAAATTCTGCTGCTTGGACAATGTAAAACAAGTCAAAGTAGTGGGACGCTTGAAAAATAATGTTTATGCCACTACGCTGACAATGAGACATCAATGCCTAAATAGCAGCATGTTGGAATAGCAGCGTGGAACTGCTTGGTGGATTATTATGCTCACAGCAGGAGAACCATGCAGGTGCTCAGATGTCTGGGCTTAGTGGGTTAGCATGGTCGTGCTCGCAGCAGAAGAACCACGCTCAGACGCACACGTGGGGTCCACTCCCACTTGTGAATAATGCACAGAGAATGTCGTCAGGAGCCCCACAGGTGACACATGTTACCAACTAAACACTGTGGTGCATTTTTAATAAGGATTTACTGTAACTGTGTGAAATGAATCTTTTATTTAGGCTGGAGTCATGTGGTCATTTAGTGGGTTAACTGGTCAGTGGAGTCTTATTCAATATGTTTACTGTTGCACCTTCAGCTGTGTTAGATTCAAATATGGAAATCTAAACTAAATCCCTGTTATCAGTATAAGTGTGGTTCAGTTGTGTGTCACAAGAGATGTTGAAGATCTTTTTACTTCTTGTGGCTGACTCCAGTTCTAATGGATTTGTTATTTGAAAACAGGGATGCATGAGACTGTGGCCGGTGTCCTGTAGAAATGAGCTCCCCACAACTAAATCGACAGTGATGTCTATCGTTTCACACTACCTTGTCAAAATAAGCTACCTTAGGTTTTTCCGTTTGCAGGTGTATAGATCCAATAAAGTGAACCTCCCCAGGTTTACAACATATTTCTTTGAATTAGAGTCAGCGGGTTTGATGCTGTTTGCACATGGTGATCAGACTTTATACCTGAGTTATGTCAAATGTACACTCTTAACATGTGTAGACAGTCGTATTCTGCTCAAACAGGCTCTGACTAAAGGAGCACATATTGACAGACCAATTTAACCATCGAATAATGCTCCACTGTAGAATCATAATTGTTCACTCATTTACATGAATCTGTGCAGAGGAGCTCATTT